>JAGKTI010026023.1:0-11546 GCA_018397915.1 Birgus latro | reverse complement strand
ATTCGAGCTCTCTCTCTCTCTCTCTCTCTCTCTCTCTCTCGAATCAACGACTTGAGAGTATTAGAAATAAGTAAATATATCATTGGACTGATGGGCTTAATCCTGATATGAAAGAAGAATACTGTTGTTACGTGACAATGACTAGGATCTTAAAAGAGTCCTTTAATTACTGTGCAAGACTATACGGTTCCTTGTCAGATAATCAGCGTCTCCTTCATTAACTAGTCGCAAGTCACAAACACTAAATCAGTACATCAACCTAACTAGTACAACAATGAACAGTGCAGACTAAATAATACTAACAAATCTAATCTATCCTAACCTAATCTTACATAACCTAACTTAAACTAACCTAATCTTACACAAACTAACCTAACCTAATCTTACCTACGCTTATCTAACCTAACCTAACCTGCGCTGGCGGAGTTAGGACAGGCTGAACTGCGATGGTCGAAATATATACTCGTGATTTTGTAAGCGAAACTTAATTAGGCCTTTTTACTATACTTTCATTTACTGTGAGCGAAAAAGAAAAGAAGTCAAGCAGTTGTTTTACTTCCAGATTAATGAGATTTTATTTGCATGCAGGGTTGGAGAATTACCACAGATATCCTCCATTTTCCTCCAAGTAAGCAGATTTCCTGGCACCTCTTTTCCAATATCTCCCTACCTACCTTTCATTTGCCATTTTAGTACAGGTCCTTTCCCTTCTATAACAATGTATTTTCTCATCTAACTTTTTACCTTCCCCCCTTCCTTCCTTCATTCATTCATTTATTCATTCATTTTCCTCTTCTGTCCTTTCCCTTACCGTCCTCCCTTCCTCCCCTTCGTACACTCCCATTACTGTGTCAATAAATCACTTCACCTCCAATAACGCAATATTTCCTCTCTTCCCTTCCTTCATTATTTTATATCCTCTTCCCACCATCCCTCCTTTTCTTCCCATCCATCTCTTATGTGGGATGGGTTGCGATGATGGTAATGAGCACGATGGTGTGATTACGACGACGACGATAATATACTAGGACTTGTGATGCCGTATTTCAAAACGTTTCGTCGTAAGTGCCATAATGTTATCACGAGGTAATGATGCCTTGTTTCATTAACCTCTATAAGGCAGTGGCAGTTACTTGTATTTCTAATTGCTCTCTCCAGGAAATATAATTCAACTTCGAAGAGATATTTCGCACTTAGTGGGTTAAACACAGCCTCTAGTTACCCCTTAAAAGAGATTTCCCCTCAGCTGGGTAAATTCATGTAGAGTTAGAATAATACAGAAAAAAAAAATGTGATTGAATGGGTAAGCTAATATCCTCACAAAGATCTATTTACTCTTTCATGTTCGCGTTTTTCTGATCCATATTTTCAGTGTTTTAACATTTTTTCCACCATACTCTCTCCCTCACCATGATTTCAGTGTTCTAAAAAAAAAAAAAACTTCCTGCAGACTCTCCCTCTCCCTGACTTTAGCAATATTTCTCTCAAAAGTTTTTAATGGAAATGAATAATTCCTCGATGAGACGTTACTTACCACGCAAGGAGAATATTATTTAAATCAGGGTCATGAGATTGAAACCCCCTTCTTAACATTACCAAATAATGAGGGAGGAGGAGAAAAAGAGACGATGAGAAGAAGAGACGAGGAGGAGGAAGGAGGAGGGTTGGAATAGTGGAAGAATTAAAAAGAAAAACGCCACCAAACAGAATGAATGAATAACAGTACAGGCTAATAATTTATAAAAGCCCCAACACTTAACATTATGGTATTGTATTCGTTGAAGTTGTTACGAATTTTCTGTGGAGAAATTTTGAATCATGATGTGAAAATATATTATCTATATTACGAGTATTACTAAAAATAAAGAGAATAATAATTATAACTCTCCTCTTCTACCTCCTCTTCTTCCTCTTCCCCCTCCTCTGCATCATCAACCTCAATATCATTATTCCCATAATAATAATAATAATAATAATAATAATAATAATAATAATAATAATAATGCTTGCAGCGCCTCCTGTGTCACCACTTTCAACATCAGTCTTAATCACTTTATAATTCCTGTACAGACAAGGATAATACATAGGACATAATACTGCACAGCTGCCGTCAAGAATATCGTTCCACTTCTTAGGAGAATAGTTATAAAAGTCATACATAATATTTGAAAAGTTTGTTAGGGTTTCTAGATTTACTGCTTACTTTTTCGTTGTCTGTTGTTATGAAATACATTATTATTTATGTCCGCTACTTTACAGCCTAAACAAATGACCACATAATAGAAATTGTACTTACGTATACTGTTGTCCAGGTTAGAAGTCCTTCCTTGGTTTAAAAACGGGTGCGATGAATGAGTATCGACTGCACGTGAGTTATTCAGGCGGACAGTGAGATTTTGCTAAGTCAGGTACTTCCCCTAGAATATCATTCACTAGTCAGTGTTGCAGACAGGTCCCCAAGTGTAGGGCTGGTTGAGCAGGAACACAGGCAAAATAAACATTGTCCATAAGTCTGATCAGCCTGAGAATTACACCAGAGTTGTAATTCAAGAAATCGCTCACAATAACACACACTGGCACTTCGTCACTTTAATATTCACTCTGATCTGTCTGAGAAATGTTTGGTGGGTGTGGGAGTCAAAACAGTCATTTATGTAAGCATTTCATCCACAGCTTAAGCTTATGAGAGGTTATGCATTCAGTCTGAGCATCGAACTGCCTTTAATCCAGATGCACATAATCACTGTAATATATACCGTACTCCAATTCAAGTGTTGTGTAAATGTATGGTTCGAAGCAATCACTTTAGTAGTCCACTTTATACACAACTTAAGCTTATGGGCGATTATAAATTTGGCACAGCTCGCTGTAATCCAAGAAATCGCTCTCCAAAACACACTCACGCACAAACCCCCTGTCTCACTGGCAAACGAGCATCGCAAAGTTCCAAGTTCACTGATGCAACCAAGGAAGATAATGAACCGTTATCTTATCGGGTAAAGAGGTTCACTATCGCCTCTTCCCTGATTCTCAGTGTAACGAAACCGAACTTAGTATACTCTGATGCAAAGAACCCGGGTCCGTACTTTTAACATCTACATCATAGTCAGGTTAAAGTAAGAAATGTGAGACTTGCGGGTAATGAGCAGTTTATCATAACAAAATCCAATCTTTGTTAGGTCGACATCATAAGCTGCTGAGATAGCGGTTTGTTATATGTAGCACTTGCGGTTTGAAAAAGAGAGAGAGAGAGAGAGAGAGAGAGAGAGAGAGAGAGAGAGAGAGAAATCTAAAATTACTAAGATATTTTTTTTTAAATGTTTTCGGCGAAAAGTCAACTGATTAATCTCAAGTTTTTTGAGTTATTTATTTACCACTTTGTTTTACTGTGAACGAGGACATGCTGCTTCACCACACAATCCTGTAAACAAACACCACCACTACAACCAGCCGTATGGAGAACTCCAACAGTACCGTAGAGTCACGCACAAGTGGTCGTCACCACTACAGAGCTGCATTTTTCCAGTTGCAAGGTAACACAACGTAAAATTAACTTTCACTTCTGGCGTGAGAGCCTTGTTTCTTGCCGTTGGTCCTCTTAGGGTCTCCCGCACAAAATCTGTCACTAAAATTATGCCTGCACGGTCCAAGTGGTATTATCTTTCTACAAGTTCTGCATCACTTATATCATTAAGCACATTTTTCCTGTCACGAGATTGGTTGACAGTGGAGAATTTGTTGTGATGCGGCGGCCATGTTTACCGTTATGACTGAACACTATGCACAAGATAACACTATGCACAAGATATTGTTCTGGATTGCTTTCATGAATCACTAAAAAGTGTGTACACAAAATGCCATAAGCCAGTAAGTTATAGAATATGACTCCTGGTTTATGCTGTTCCATTGTATCAATTCCTTGCCTAACCCGAACTCAACTCCCGCACAGTTATCCATATTATCATTACACACTGTTAAATTACTGAAGCTTTCTACAAGCATATCCGCTAAATTTGACATGGATGTAATGCGCAGATATATTCTTCAGATACCAGCTATTCAGTATGTTACAAAAATCTTGAACTCCGTGATCGCACCATCACAACGGGATTTTGACAACACATTCATTCCCCGGAACTACGAGTCTACGACATAAACAAAGGCACCGGTCCCACATCTTGCAAAAATGTGTCTTGCCCAGTAATAGGTGCTAGAGATTATACTTTTGATTTTATTCTTGCATCTACCTGACAGTTTAATTTAACACAGGAGAGTCCGATAGTAGTGAAGGAGGTTAAATAACACTGACCATTACATCGTATCCCTTCATTTCGAAACGTATCCGCAATACTGTAAGCTGTCTGGAGTTAGTAAGGATAAATCAAAATATACAAGCTTGGCATGAAGTGGTAAAGAAAAGGGAGAAAATAATAGTAAGCAACGATTGCCATTGTTTCTGCCGGAAAAGTCCCATCAATAGTAAACGCAAGAGGACCATGCGCCAAAGTTCTCAGAACCGGTTACCTAGTGAGAAACATAAATATTACTGGAACTCGTTTACACTAACTCGACAGTGATCTCCACCCTCTTAAACGGGTTTTTATGTGGGTGTGTCTGCGTCAGTGTTTGTGGGCATGCATCTGCGTTCGTGCTTGTGTGCGTTTTTGCGTTTTTGTGAGCAATTACTGGATTACAGCGAGTTCGTTTCACTGGCCAAATTTATGTACTATTCTAATGTTTTGTATGAAATTCCTTTTATGTATGTAAGCTTTCACTTATACGCTTACAAGACAGCTCACATTCAGAGTGAATAATAAAGTGACAAATAAGGCAAAAAATATGATCTTCCTGGATTACTCATCATTTCTCAACTAGCGGATGACTTCTAAGCAGGAGAGCAGCAATCGTAAGTACTATATCTATTGTATGGTTAGTTGTGAAGGATGTGCAGTTGCTGACAAACATCGATCCACTTAGGTAACGAGACAGTGAGCAAAAACCTTCAGAACCGCGTGATGTAATCATCAGAGCCCAACAAACTTCTCAGTGAGTAAGAATCTAGTAACTATTCGACTAAAAAGTAGATCGATATTACTTTTCGATATTATACAGTCGGGGAAGAAAATTCTCCTACTGTTTCACTCTTACTGTCCCTTACTTTCCAGACGATTTAATTCAGGTGATTTCTTTCGGTTTATGAGAAATCGCTATGAGAGAAGTAGTTGCAAAGTCTTTATCAATACCGTTAGGACAATGACATTTTTATTTTATTCTGCCAGACGATTTGCTTCAGCTTAGGAGAGGTTATTCGATGTGAAGGGGCAAGAAAGTCTCTGTTAAGCCTTTCAGTAACATGCCGTATTTTTTTTTTTTTTAGTCTATTCTTATTATCTAAATATCAAGATATAGGCAGACGCCTTAATCCCGGAGGGGGTGTGTTCACAAATAAATCGCCTCCATGTCGCCCAGTCCTCCGTCATCAGGCTACCCTCCCTCCAAATCGCAGTTTCCTCCTTCATGTACCTCTCCACCTCATCCCCACTACCTATCTCCGCTTTCCCTCTGCCCCACCAACTCTCTCTCTCTCTCTCTCTCTCTCTCTCTCTCTCTCTCTTAATCTGTCATTCATTACCTTACCACCTACAACCAAATTCACCTTAGGAGTGACCCCTCGTGATGAAGGGTAGAAGGTGGTGGTCATGTGGTAACAAAAGTGATCTGTTGTTTGAAAGGACATGAGTTCGATTACAGGCAGTTTGGTCTATGAATTTCGATTAATTATTCTCATAACCCACCGACATGTCATAGAAACAACCCCGCTATTATCATCACACTAGTCCTGAATGAGACAATCCGAGCATGTATTCAGTATGGACGGTGGGTTTTAGTGCCGAAGTAGTGACTAGTGAAGGCGAATGGCAATAGGAGGACTGCTAGGCCTCCGGGAACGGACTACCGAGTCTAAATCTAGAATCATACATGTACATCATCATCACCCCGACCTGTTTTTTTCGTTCGTGAAGATGGATCGAAACCAGAGTCAGACATATATAAAAATAATGCCAGAAGAGTAAAAAAATAATGAAATATAGAGGAGTCTACTTTTAAAAACCCTTCTCAGTGGCTGAACTAAATTTACTCCTGATATGATCTTTAATTATAGTAAAAAAAAAAATGGGTATGTTAAATATTGCCGCTAGGAACGTGGTGTTAGGGTTCTCCATTATTACCGACATTTCCAGTTAACGCCTTGATGGTGGGGACAACTCTAGTATCCTGTTGTAGTTCACCTAACACCAGACGATTTTTTTCTCTGTTCCAGCTACCTTCAGACGATTTTATTCAGCTGAGAATGAACCATAGGAGCCTGAGTGATAATATAATAGGTCGACTTGTTTTGCAAACCCAGCAGTCGAAAAAGTCCAGCGAGAAAAAGGAATAAAAAGTGGAGTTGGCACCTGTATGTATTTCATTAGACACAATTAGTTTCTGGAGACTAAAAATACTGTGAATATCAAAGAAGAGATTACTTTTTAGTGTCAACAAAGCACAAATGTATTCCGGTAAGTGCACTGTTGGCGAGGTGTTTTTTTTTAAATATTTCTTAAAGGGAAAAATGTTTTGCTTTTTCTTGGTGATCTCGTTCCTGTTACTAACCCTCGTTGCCACGCCCTCGCTATTTAATTTCTGGGTCAGGTGGCTTGAAAATTACTATGCATGTACCTGGGATTGGAATCGCCACACAATGATCTCAGATGTACGATCTAGGTCTTACAGTATATTTATAGCCCAACATAATGTAAAGGGCATGAAACCACTAAATACCAAAGTAACAGTCCCAGTAAAGCTTCGGACGGGGTTATGTCAGGGGGTGAGTTAGATTCCAACGTGCTCTCTGTCTTGTCATAAATCGTGTGAACTGATGGGGTAGGCACGTTAGATGACTACCTATTTCTCCACAGTCATAAATAAGTTCTGTCTAACTGTCTGTGTACAGCAAGACTTCTTAATCTCAGAGGGGGTGGCTAAGACCAAATCACCTCCGTGTCAGCTTTTCCTCCGCTGTCAGGCTGCCCTCCCTTCAGTTCACTCCATTATACCTCTGCACTCAATTTCTTTGCCTCATCCTCGGCATCACCCTTCCTTTCTCCCTCTCCACCTGACTCACAGACTCGTACACATTCCACGCCAGTCTGATTGTTACTTGAGCCTATTCTTAAAAAAAAAAAAAAAAATCTGATTCTGTACCCCTTGAATCACATGACGTATTTTATTACTTTTTCTGTTTTCTGACATTTTTATTCAGCTAAGGAAAGGCCTCACCCTTTTATGGGGTTCAGGGAGGTTGTACTTAACATCCCCATTATAAAAGTGTCTCTCCTGAGCTAGAATTTGTTTCTGTATATAGCAGGAATAAGTAAAAAAATCATCTGAATTAATATGATAAAAATGTAAAGAGTAAAAGTAAGAAAAGCTTCTGTAGGTATTGTACGTGCCGCCTCGGATGATTGCATATTTCTCCACTTGGAAAATCGTAATTTTTCGCATCAGCGACTTCTCATAAATCTACCAAAGGAGGCCTGAAACGTAGATATGAAATTCCTACATAATGCCTACATAAATTTCTACACAGTTCCTACATAAATTTCTACGTAGACTCATTGAAGTATCATACATGAATTTCTCCTAAATTCCTACACAATTTTTACACGAATCCATACATATTTCCTACATAAATTCCTACATAAAAGTGCCGCAGATTGAGTGGCTGAAGAACTAGTCGCAGCACCAGCAACAGCTGTAGTAGTAGTTGTTGTTGTTGTTTGTTGCAACCCCAGATTCAACTGTAACGTAACCGGTGAACAACAGGCTGAAGCTGTTCTCATCCTGTAGTCCACCAACCTCAATTTAGGGGACCGAAGGAGAGTTGAGGAACGTTTACAGTTTACATATTCAGGCCGAGTATTTGCTCAGCTGTACTGGGGTCGCCACAGTGAAGGATATCCTCTCCATGTTATGAGTTACCAGTAAATATATTTTACAGGGAAAGCAGGAAATTATGGTGGTATAGTTGGTAGCACACATGGTACGCAAACTAGAGTTCCCTCTTTGATTCCTGGACCAACCATGCAGAACTTAGGCATAACTTCTTTATCTTAGTTTGATCGTGCTTTGAACTGAAACAGAGACCTGGATAATTAAATTGACTGTTGTGTGTCTTAGCCAGGGGGGATTTTTGCTGTACGTTTTCCTTGTCAGTAAAGCACTGAAACACTTTATAATGACTTCAAACGCAGTGGACTCCAGGGTGAAGTTGCCTTCTCCTGTAGTCCATCATCTACTTTCTAGGGGATAGTGAGGGAGATGAGAAACGTTTGTGTAACCGAGCGACGGAGCCGTCCAGTTATATCAGCGCCTCCGTATGAAGCATCCCAACCCAGCACCACACACACATAAGTTACGACAGGGAACCGATTATAAATGTGTTTCAGACCACACCATCACCTAGCAAAAAAAGTTGCATTGGACACTTCGAAACACTGTTTCTTTAGCGATTTGATTTACATATTTTACATTAACATTTTCCTTTTTATTATTTGTGCCATTGTATAATGACGCATTTTGCGTCAGTATCATTCAAGGGGGTACTGAGGTGTAAGGTGCAAAGTAAATCGCTTGAGAAAAGGTGCTATGAAATCACCACAGCCACTTATAATACGTCCCAAATACTGGCTGTGGTATATGTTGTCAGTGCATCTCGGAAATCAGAATGGCTTTCTAGATCAGGAGATTAATTTATGAATACTTTCGAAAACAGATGCGTGGCCTACGTTTCATTGGCCTCTTGAATCTGTTGGTGCGGTGCTGGAGAGCGACGCCTTCATGTGGTGGCACTAATGTAACGGTGACTCAACTGCCTGGTGATTCAAATGTCCCTCAACTACTTCCCTATCCCCCAAATGCAGATGATGAACTGCAGGAGAAAGGGTAGCTTTAGCCTACAGTCCACTGGGGTCACGTTGCAAATGAACTTGGGGCTACATCAACATCTACCACAATACCAACATCAGCTACAACAACAGCATCAACTACAACTAATGTACATCAGCAACAACATCAGCTGAAACAACATCAACATCAACAATCTGTTGATACATATTACTAGAGAACTCTTGCAAACCTGAGACGATTTTATTGAGCTTTAGGGAGGCATCGTGTAGTGAAGGGGTTGTAGTTGCAACCCCAGACTCATCTGCAGTGGGCTGCAGGCTGAATTACCCTTTTCTCTGCAATCCACCATCCACATTTTGGGAGGAAGGAAGGGAACTGAGGGGCATTTGTATGGAGGGGCAGCTGAGCCACCAAATTCATTTTTTTTTTTTTATTGAGGCGGAGATGCACTTGACAGGTTGGTGATGATTGGCTGAATGCAACATATCCGAATAACATTCACTAACCCAAACTTCCCCCTCATGTGTCAGTTATTAATGCTAACGAGTAAAGAGACTATGAAGTAATGTTGCATTCAGCCAGTCATCACCAACCTGTCAAGTGCATCTTCGTTTCGAAAAAAAAAAAAAAAAGTGTTACATCGGTGCCACAACGTGAAGGCACCCCTCTCCATCACCCTGGAAGGGGTATTTGAAGGGTAAGCTTTGCCTCTCCAGCTTGAAAAATATCTCTAAAGGTTAATCTGATTATTCGGAGGCAGCAAGAATAAGACTTAAAATACTTCTTGAATTGAGATTTAGGTTACGAGAGCACCGAGTTAGATAACAGAACCTCGTTCGACGATTGGCTGACCTTTTCATGAAATTACAGTACTTATACTTTCTTATTGTTATTTATTTATTTATTACTTATTTCTTTAAGCATTGATTAGGTTATTAATCTAACTTCAGCAGATTTATTGATACGGCAGATACCTTTGCCGTGATAGTGGAAAAAAGTGCCATCGTGTTCTGGCACCGATATAACCAGGCGACTCCAGTGCCTGGGCATACAGACACCCCTCAGCTGCTTCCCCAACCCCTGAGAGGAGAACAGTAAAAGACAGGAGGGCATACTAAGTCTGCAGTCCACCTGGTCCACGTTATAGTGTAGCAAATTGACTGTCCTTATAGCGAGAGTCAATGGTGTATGGGTTAGCACGTCCAGCTACCAACTGAAAGGACCAGAGTTCGGTTCTAGGGCCGGTCAAAATAAGCAGTATAATTAGGGACCTGGATGTAATATTGACTGTTAAGGGATTAGAAAAAAAAACGACTGTATTAATGACCCTCCTGTGGTCGTGTGGCGTTAATCTGAATCTTTGTTCTTCAGTCCTTACATCTTACCATGCAGGTTTATTTAGTGGCACGAAATACAGTAAAGACAAATAAATAAAGAGAGATCAGTGAGAAAAAATGCATAAATAAATATCTTTCATATTTCTGTATTTGTCATCAGCGATGCAGTCAAATTTACCTGTATTTTGAATGTGGGTAGAACGCTTGTCGCAGTAACTTTTTCTTTTCTCCTTTTTAATGTTTCCGTAATACACTGAGTTTTCATGATTTAGGAGTCAAGAGGTGACGCTGTTGTACTCCTGAGCATATCACCGACTACGCCGATAAATGTTTGAGTTGTTTCTCTCCTGATGTACTAAGTAACATTAGAGTAGCTTCATCTGTACATGACTGAACGGGGCTATTCTCACAACTTGAATTAAAGTCGTAGTTGCATAAAATTCCACGAGTCTTAATTGGAAGGTGGAATTGAGTCTCCTTGGTTACCAGTCACATCGACCCACCAGTCTTACCATAGTACACTTGGATCTTTGTCAGGTTAAATAAACACGTTATAATAGGCGTAAATAATGAAGCTTTATGGAGATGTTGACCAGATTCTTCGTACAATAGCTAGAATCGAACTAGACACTATGAACTAAGCAATCTAGGGCCGTTTTATAGGTGGGATAGGAGACTTCTTAGCACCTGTTCCATGGCGATTTATTTTGCAATCAGTATCGATATGTTTTGCACCAATAGCATAAAACAGGATATTAAAGGTGTATGAAAAATAAATCGCTTAGGAAGAGGTGTAATGGAGTCTCCTAAACCACTTAAAATACGACCTCTACTTCCCTAATATCACCGCGTCCCACACCATCATCATCATCATCATCATCATCATCATCATCGAAATTACCACGACCACCACCATCATCACCATCGTCATCAACATCATCATCGTCATCATCATCACTATCGTCATCGAAATCCCCACCACCACCACCGTCATCATCATCATCACCACCACCATCATCATCACACTCAGACAACAGCAGATGTGATTTTTAGATATAACAACACCAATTGATTTTGCTGTAATTCAGAAATATTTCACGGTGATCTGAAAACTGCGCAACAGATATTTTTACTTAGCTTTTTCCAGAATCCAATCCAGTCATGACTTTGAGGCAAGTGGCTGAAAAACAGAAATTTGTCCTATTTTCCTTTCTCATTACAACACACACACACACACACACACACACACACACACAC
>JAGKTI010026022.1:0-13749 GCA_018397915.1 Birgus latro | reverse complement strand
GAGATTCGGGAAAATTCTTGCTGCCGCCAAATCCAAGGTCTAAATCATTCTCGTCTCACACTAACACAGCTGAAAAGTGTAGCGAGCGGCGACATTTTCGTAAAAAATTCCAATTACATACTTCAGAATCAACCAAATATCCATACCTTATACGTGACTTCAGTGTAAACCAGTGCATCAAAAGACAGAGTGATTTATGCACAGTATACTCCAGCGCTGATCACTGGCATTGGCGTTTTGTTCCAGTGTGTTTTACGTTAATAGGTTGACTGTTGTTTAATTATTAAGAAACATACTGATCTTGGCTACATTTTTCCATCTGCCTAAAAAGAATAACAAGTGGGAATAATACACTACTCTACGCTGGTGATCAAGTTAGTATGTCTTCTATCATTTTTTACTCTATTTCATGTAAGCATTTTAGATTTGATTCCAAAACCAATCATAAATAACATTTTATGGGTGTGCTTTAAATTTAACTTCCAAGCCACTATTAATGCTTTTACTATGCTGCTGCCATTTTCCTGTATTCCTACTACAACTAGACGATTAAATAAAGATTAGGATATAATTTTCGAATTGGAGTAGGTAAAGCCTACATTAATCTTCTCACTATTAGGGTTCTCTCCTAAGATCAACAAAATCGACCAGCTGTATATACAGTAATATATATATACTGTATTTACAGTATATAAAATCATTGGGTAGAAGGAATTGGCTGGATATTGTAGCAAGTGGAAAAGTTCGTTTACCTTAACCTGGCGCTTCTCGTCATTTTGAAGCTCGTTTCCAGTGGTTCATTGACAGGTATGTCAAAACTACGGCGCTATCTTACATCTTTTCCATTACACATTTTTGTGATGGGCGACATATTTTAGTATTAATCTCTTGTTACAGCTCAGCATCCAAGATAGTGAGATGACAGTTCTAGGGAGTAGGGAAAGCGAAAGTGGAAAGGGTATAGCCAAGTTCACGAAAAGTTTGAAGCTTGTGTTGCGCTGACTATAATGTGTGACAATAATTACGTGGGTGCACATGTAAGGGCAATTTTTACAAAAAAAAATACTGGTACATAAATCAGTATATGTATACGTTGACTTATCTTACTTTTGTGACCGTCTCATAAAGACGAGTGTATAAAGTGAATGGGAGTTACTTAGAAAATTATCTATGTGTAGTTAGAAGCGTTGGAGAGATACGAACTGAAGCTCTTTCTGCTATTCCCCTTATCTTGAGACCTGGCTAAAGTAACGTAAGAAAATAAATGTAGTACTGTACCCTTCCGTGACTGGAACTGGGATCGAAGCCGGTATCCCATGATCACAGGATAAACGTAGTACTGACTGTGCTTGAACGTGTAACTCACCTAACTTTATTCGCCCCTGCTGCACCCAGTTCGTGTTTACGTATTTATTCTCTACTTATGGACACGAATGTTATGCTTATTATAACTTTAATCTCACTATATATGTCACCAATTGAAAAAAAAAAAAACAGTATATCAAGGAAAGGTCAAACAATGATCTGAGTAGAGTGTGGCCATAGGGAATGTGATGCACTGGGCCATAATAGTGAATGGCTAAGTATCTGCGTCCATGTGCTGGTTTCCAGGAACTCCTCCGGTGTTACTGTGAGGCTGAGGGATTATTGGAGTGGAGTCTGGACTAAGAAAATGAGGAGCAGAGAAGAATGATTGGCACTTAATGAACTTAATATTATACGTTTGAGATAAGATACTGGATTCCATGAACTCCTCCTGGTCTTTTCCGAAAGACTTGTATCTTGGACCCGGGTTTCCACATAAACTACAGTTAGCTCCCTCCTGTAACTCAGATTTTTTTGCAGGAAGAACGTGACGTGGAGAAATACTGCCTTTTCCTTTCTTTGTCCCTCCGGCGAAATAAAATAACTTAGATCATTTTTCTCACGTAACTAATATCTGTTTTTGTAAGAAAGAACAAGAAAAATGGGAAGATTCTGCACACTCATTATCCTTCCTGAGATACACAGTTCATACTTACAACACGGAACTGATCGCAAGTTTGTGCCTCCGGGTCCTATTCTAGATCTGCCAACATCAATATGCATCACACTCCTTTTGTCTAGGAATCACGCCATGTTAGTCTTGTCTAACTGAGCATACAAAGTGGTTATGAAATATGGCCGTGTTCTAAGAGACTTTCGAGATTTCGCAACGTCATCTCTCCAAGGATTTATTCTGCACAGTACACTTTAATATCCTCTTGTATGGTACTTGTGCACATCATGCTGATGTTATATATACAAAAAGGCTCTACGAAGCCTGCAACGCCACTTAGAATACGACCCAAAACTACATCTACACACACACACACACACACACACACACACGTCTACTTCTCGCACTACCCGGTGCGGTCTGGGCAGTGTTTCTGAAGACCAGCAGGAGAACCGCTGAATTGCTACATAACTGTACCTTTATATCTAGAGTATACATTTTCAGTGGGGAAAATTCATCAGCGAGCAGTTCTGCGTTGTTTTTCAATAATACATGTGGCTCAAAATAACCCACGCTGTGTTAATATTGTGCCTTGTCCCTCGCTCCTATCACTCTCCCTCACCCTTCCCCAAGGACAGCCGTCTCTGCCTCACGACACTGCCCCTCCACTATCGACTAAATCATCGATTAAGTCGCCAGTGCCAACCTCACTGTGAGCAAGGAAGCGTTCTCATTGGGCGTCTAGCGAAAAGCAACACTATTACTGGTGCGAGGAAATTGAGCGTGGAGTGAAAAGCAGCAGCGGCATGATTATTCAGCCATGTTTTCTGACAGTAACTCTGAACCACGACGCACCCTCACACCCATACACCCTCTCCGGCGCTTATGATCAACCAAATTTAGTTTACATTTTACCTGCTGGCTCAAAATGGCCCTGAGAGGCGGGAAGAGCACGGGGTGAAAGTCTCGGTTTAATGCCTGTCACACATATCTGAGATTCCATGTTACACGGGGCATAGATTCAAGGTGGCATCATTAAGAAATTTCGTAGTTACTTTTTCTTACCTACTTACTTTGCACATTATACCTCAACTTTCTCTTGTATCCTGTCTACACATTTCAGCATCCACATAGTTTGCATCAATGACATACAGAAGGACTCTGAGGTGCAATGTGCAGAATAAATCGCTTAAGGAGAGGCGTAACGAAATCTTCAAAGTCACTTTGGATATGACCCAAAGATTAAAGTGGAACGAAAGCTTATGACATGCGACTGTTCCAGTGGCAGGTGGTCAGGGGCAGTGTGGGCTGGCCGGCTTGCGTACGGCGTAGGTGGGAGCCAAGGCCAAAGGAAGGCAGGTTCAGAGAGATCACCAGCCTGCATTTTTACTATACTCTGTTCACTTCAACTGTACTCTTTTTTACCCCAACTTGGCCCAAAACTAACGTCTCCCCGTTTCGGCTACTGAGTTATATTCCTGTTGTAACACTTAAATATGATGCTACTCGAGAAGAGGTGCTATGGAGACGATGTACAGCCGTAGTATTATATTTTTCTATCATGGACCTACCTGGAATAAGCTACAAAAGGACGAAAATCTGGGCCAGATTAAAGTAAAATGACTATAGGCGTAAAATGGTTAGTATCTCTCCATCTTCCCTACTGAGCTGTAACAAAAAATTAACACTAGAATATGGTGTTTTTCACAAAGGAGTTCTGAGGAAAGGATGTTGAACCGTAACAGTCTTATTCCGCCACTGAATTACGTGTACTAAGCGGCCAGTCTCAGCTTATCCACCATTTCACCGAGTCTGGCACCATATCAGTGATGTCGTCAATACCTGTAGCTCTGATAAAGGTCCTCAGTACTGAATATACCTTTCTGTATTGCCTTTATATTGGTTCTCAAGGTAATAAGTAGAGGTTTACCTATACTCTGTTTGTTTGTTTTTTTTTATTGAGGCGAAGATGCACTCGACAGGTTGGTGATAATTGGCTGAATGCAACATGTCCAAATAACATTTACTAAATCAAATTTCCCCCTCATATATATGTTGTCAATTAATGATAAAGAGATCATGAAACAATGTTGCATTCAGCCAATCATCACCAACCTGTCAAGTGCATCTCCGCCTTGATAAAAACAAAAAAAAACTGAGTATAGTGGAGGTGATTTACATCAACACTACAGGCGTTGACGACATCACTGATGGTGCCAAACTTGTTGAAATAGAGTATAGTTAAAATGTGAGAACTGCAACTTTCATGAACTTAAGTGTGATGTTCGAAATAACTGGAGAGTTCGTAATACCTTTCCTCTATCGATTTATTTGCACGCAACACTTCAGCATCCTCTTGCATGTTGCTGAGGCAAAGAATGTCGATACTGAACCAATAAAAACGACATACAATATAATATTAATGTGTAATACGCAAACTAATCGCTATGGAAGAGGTGCTGCGAAGCCTCCTATGCCGCCTACCTCACTGTCCAAAGCCGCTTAAAAAGACTGTTTTCCTTTACGTCACTCACGCAGCTACCATGCACGTCATAGCTGCACTCGAATGAATTTTAACGTTAAAGAATACGAAAACAAAATTATTTCTGATAATAATACATTAATATGGAGACATATTTATCATGGGCAGTGGTTAAAATCCTTAATAAACACATCCTTGATAATTCTGTCTACCATTTTGTCGATACCCATACTTACACACTCCCGTTTGAACCTGTCTGCCCTTTTATCATTCTTTTTCTCTGTGAGCAATCGTTATTTCACCCTTTATTTGCCATGATACGTATACTTGCCACTTTCTTCAGGTTCCTGCTTGGTCTTCAATATGTCTCTCATAAAGTTGAGGCTTGCAGTGAATGTAAATAATGAACTTAAATATTAATATAATGACAGCAGAACAAACTGTTGCACTGAATAGCTAAGAAAGAAATAAAATAAAATAATAACCACCGACGACCAAGTAATTTTGCAAAACCAAGGTATGGAATATAATAAATCCACTAATCTTGTTGTGGCTGAGACCGTGGAGGCTTGTGGGAGAAGAGAGAGGCTGTGCACAAGGCAAAAGTGAAAGAGGTGAACCAATCAGTAGTGTGTCCATGTTATGTCTGCCATGAAAGGAGTGGGGAGGCATGCAGGACTCACAACACCCATGGCCACTCATCACAACTTTCCTAACACTGTTATGTTTGTAGATCCAAAGATTCGTTGCAAGGACACGACTGCCTACGCTACAGTGTTATCCTAGTAGGGTGACGTGAGTGTATCTACTTTTTTGATAGGCCTGGAAACCACTGTTCATATGCATGAAGGGCAAAGCTGCGGGTGCTAAAATTTTGGAAGACATACCAGACTTTCTTACTCCTGTGTGATGCTACTGTGGCTGTCATTCATACTGTGTTCACAGAAGTTGTGAGCTATACCAGCTAGATGAAGGCTAAGATCTGCCTGCGTAAAGAAAGAAACAATCTGTAAAATAAATATGAATCCTGGATAGTGTGTTTTTCAGGTTCTTAATACTGTGGTTATTCGTTTCAGGATTGAGAAACATGCGGTGAAAGACAACTGGATACTGCTCGTGGCGTGTGCTGGGCCAGGGTACCTGGAGACCTCTACTGTGTCCTCATCTGCAATCGCCGCCTAAGAACACACACTGGTAAACTGATTGTGACATATAGTTTGACTTTAGCTACCCAGAAACAGCTGAAGTGAAGTGTCTGGAAGTATTTTGAAAAGTGGTAAACTGAACAACAAATTACAAGTATGTAGTAAAGTATGTCAAGTAAAGTTAGTGGTACCTGCGACCACGCAGGTGTGGAGTCTGGCCGCTACAGCGCCACCTCCACGCCTTCAGTACCATACACTACCATTCCTGCTGCTGGGCGCCGCTAGGATGACAGGATGGAGCGCGACAGGCGAGGGCTCCGTTTGTCTGCAGGAGGCGCCATACTCACCCTTCTCGCCTTCGTGGCAGCCTGTGCTGCTACGGCCTCACCATACTGGGCCTATTTCAAAGGTAGGTCACTCTGATTATATTATATCAATTTGGGTTATGGCTCTGTAAAAATATGTTATTTCTTTCACATCACCATACCAGTTGCCATGTGATAAACTTAAATTAAGTGAGACTTAATTGTTTTGAATAACGCGTATCAGGTGCTGTCAACGGATCTCTGCTGATGTGTCTATTCGATTCTTATGATTGCGTCACATACAGGAGGGGCGTAAATTATGCAGTAGACTAAGTTGAGGTATTTAACTGTCTTTACGTCCTTAAGTATATGCTTTGTACTGAAACTGTCTGTCACCGTGAGAGGTTGTGACAGATGTTTGAGTGTGTGCCAATGAGATGGCAAGAGGGTCACTTGTGTGGTGTCCTGCCAGGTTGTCGGCACCAACCTGTCACGGTGCCCACTCTGTCTTGTCACACCCGCAGCCAAACCACTCTTCCCTTTTATTACACCGAGTTTCAGAGTAATAGTAATTGTTGGCATTTGAATTTATAATTTTTCGTTAACTTCTTCAATCGGATGGCGTCTCTTTGTATCCTTGCTACCCCCGGGAGATTTTATTCAAGTTAGGAAAGACGTCTCGTACTGAAGAGGTTAATGAAAGATATAACTGACGCTTCAGTATCGAAAAAAAGCTCTCCAAAGCTTAGTACAATCGTTTGGTAATAGCAAAAATAATATTAGAAATATTCCATCGCAGTGAAGTGGTTAACTATATAATATGAGTGTGCTTGCTTAGGGTGGATGAATTTGAAGAGTTCTAATATGGGTGTTGTGTTGTCTCTTGCAGTCTACACTCTAGGCACAGGTCAGTGGTGTAGCTTACTGTGTTTACATGCACGCACCACCATCCTTCCCCCCGCCCCCCGCCCCCCCCCCCCCCCCCCAAGAAAGGGAGTGAGTGGGAGGGAGGGAGGGGGAGGGAGGGAGACCCACGCACCCGCTCACCCACCTGCTCGTTTCTTGATGTTAATCATAAACATGCACGAGATATCTGCGCTTGCATAATGCAGTAGTTCACAGCTCCTGGCTTCTATCGCCTCACAGCTTAATTGTAAACTCGTTTTTAGAGACTTTTTCGATGTTATTGATACACGAAAAGTTACTATACTAATAATCCTTTCACGACGACGACGACGTCTTTCTTCTGGCTGTCAGTACTTTTTTTTTTCAGCTTATGAGCAAACTTTCGCAGTTAAATATATTACATACTGGCTTTCTGGATATTTCTGAATGTGTGCATATATTCTAGCACCCTGTATGGGTCTGACAGTCACAGTAATTGCACTAAAGAAACTGTCACACAGCTTGCGTTGTTTTTCATTCCTTAACTACCATAAATTTCTTTAAACTTATTCAGCTCGAAGTGATCTCTCCTAAGCTAAATAATATCAATGTACTGTAGGAAAAATGAGAGACAAATACTGTAATAATAATAATAATAATAGACAATTGTACTAATGAGACTGAAAGAGTGCTTCCAATACCTTCATCAGGAGATGCACTTTCTGTAAGCTAACTAAACCATGAGTCTGAAAGGTAGGTGAGAAGATCGCCATTGGAGCGTCCCTGACGGAATCCATACTGACGATCAGAAAGATGGTTGTGATAGGAGAGATGCTTTAAAATTTTTCTGTTAAGAATAGACTCGAAAACTTTTGAGACACAGGATGTTAAAGCAATTGGGTGATAGTTAGAGGGTTGGGGTTGGGGATAGTCACCCTTCTTTGGGACAGGTTGAATGAGAGCCGACTCCGTACCTTCTTTACTCCTGCACAGTTGTTGACTTTATACAGGGGTTTCATTCGCCCCTGTGTAGAGTACAACTCTGATGTGTGGGGAGGCTTCCCACATACAGCTCTTCTCAACAAGGTGGAGTCAAAGGTTTTTCGTCTCAATAACTCTCCTATTCTTACTGGGTTCCTTCGACCTCTGTCTCTTCTCCACATCTTTTTTATATCACTACTTCAATGGTCACTGCTTCTATGAACTGTCTGCTTGCATCCCTCCTGCTCTATGACGGGCGCGTAGCACCCGTCTAGCAAGAAACGCTCATTCCTTTTCTGTCCAACTCTCTAGTTCAAGAGTTAACCGTTACTCCCAGTCCATCATTAATGCAACAGGTCAGCTCTGGAACTGTCTCCCTCTGTCTGTATTTCCTACTTCTTATGATCTTCAGTCTTTCAAACGCAGTGTGTCCAGGCATCTCGAAATGAACGGGTCTTGAATTTGGCTCTCTTTTGTATTGCTTTTGTTTATTTCTTAGAAGGAACGGTTTCCAGGCTCATGGCCTTTGGTTCCTTCTTCCTTGCATTAAAATAAAAAAATAAAAAAAACTACCATCAGCAAGAAAGAAACGTAAAAGAAGTCATCGATCCGAAAGGGGTAAGATGTATAGCTGAATGAAATTGTCTAACACTGGCAAGAAGAAAAGATGGGCCCTAGCACTAAAGGGGCTAATGTGGCTGTGAGCAAAGGCAGGTGTAGTGGTGTGGGTGGCGGACGTGTCAAGCACCAAGTGCACAGTATTGCTTGCGGTCAGTAGTTATTTTTAATGTCTGGTGCCGGAGAGGGATGCCTTTTCATGGTGGCACAAATATAACTGATCAGTGGTTGTACAAACGTCCATCAACTTCCTCCCTAATCCCTATCCCCTGAAAGGAAGCTGGTGGATCGCAGGGAGGAGGGGAGCTTCAGCCTGCAATTCACAGGGTTCACATTCAGATGAAATTGGGGTTGCTTCTACTGTACTACTACTACTACTGCTGCTGCTGCTGCTGCTGCTGCTGCTGCTACTGCTACTGCTACTGCTACTACTACTACTACTACTACTACTATTACTAACACTGCTACTACTACTGCTACTGTCTTGAAACCGTGTCACAACCTGATGAAATCCTGGTGAACTAGTCAACAGTAATTACACAGGTTGGCATCTTGCTTCACTAAATCAAGTAAAATAATACACCGTCTTCAAACTGTGTCAGAACCTAATGAGCTCTTACTGAACTAATCAGCGGGCATTAGTACCTTTAATTTATCTAAAACCATGCCAAAACCTAATGATATCTCGCTTTGCTATAGTCATAACTCTGTAATTTATAAAGGTGACGTATGATGGGGTATCTGTATTGATTCCGAATATAAGAGCCAGCGACTGACAATTCTATTTTTCATGCCTTTTCGAAGGCGTCAAAACCTCAAGAGGTTTTGCTGAACTAATAACAGATATCAAATAATCTTGGATGTTGCTTCATTATGTTCCAAATCTAGTGCTGAGAAGGAACGTCATCCGGCGGTGGCACCGATATAAGTGGTTAGTCGCTCTGCCTAGCTATACAGACGTCCCTCTGCTCCTTCCCCATTCCCTGAAAGCAGGATGGTGGACTGGACGAGGAGGGGAATTTCAGCCAGCAGCCCACCGAGGGTAAAGTTCAAATAAGCCTGGGGTCACAACAACAGGTCCGAACCCCAAACTATATTTCATTAAACTAATCAGCAATTATAAAACGAACTGGAATCTTGTCTTATTAGTTCCGAAAATCCAAAATAATGAAACTATTTAATAAGATCATATGAATTACTATTCAGATTCATTGATTCCGAAGTTCAGAGGCGTATCTTCCAATATTTTTATCTCTCTGTCTATAGCCAGACGCCTCCAGTCACGTAAAGGATGGCCACAAACTAATCGTCTCCATGCCACCTTGGCCTCCGTCATCAGACTGCCCTCTCCCAAACTCACACCACCGTCGCTCATATACGATGTCCTTCCACTCCATCCCTCCATCTCATCCTTGGCCTTCCCTTCTAGTTTTCCCCCTACACCTCACTCGCATCACTCTCCTAGTCAATCTCTCATTTTCCATTGTCTCCAAATGGCCACACCACATCAAGATATTTTTCAAGATTGACAGCACGTTCAGATCAACAACGAAACACTCCATAGCCTCCTCATCTGTCTGTCTGTCGGTCCAAGTAACGCCACATGCTCCTCTTTAATAACACAAAGTCAGTAACTCCAAAACTTAATAACAACAACATTAGGCTATCTTGGCTAGGATTTCGCTTCTTTAGTTTCGAACCCCTTGTAAATGAACCAATGATCGGGACTGAACATGGTGGGTGGTGAGGGTGAGGGCGTTGAATTGCTTGCATGTTAACTACTTGATTGGTCACATCCCGCTGGTTAAAACTGTGTCGCCTCTCTGTGCTGGTAATTACATTCACCACACCCAGTCCCCCCGCCTCTATCAACCCTCCTCTCATCTGCCACCCACCCTGCATCCTTCTTCCACACTACATCTTTCATGCACGCTACACCTGCACTACATACAGCCACACTACACCCTTCACCCACACTACTTCTACAGTGCACCCTTCACCCAAACCACACCCTTCTGCCACACTACACTCACACGACATCCTTTATCCACGCTACGCACTTCTCCAAAAGTAAACCCATCATCCACACTATATCCACACTACACCCTTCACCCACACTACTTCCTTCACCCACATTACATCCACACTACTCCCTTCATCCACATTACACCCTTCTCCCACACTACACCCTTCGCCCATACTACACACTTCACCCACACTGCATCCATCACCCACACTACACCCACACTGCACCCTTCACCCACACTACAGTCATACTACACCCTTCTCCCTCACTACACCCACACTATGCGACACTTTTCGTCCACACTTCACTCACACCACACCCTTCAGTCACACTGCACACTACATCGATACTACACTTACCCTAGACTACACATACACTACACCCCCCCCCCCTCATCCCGTCTGCATCTCCTGCATTCTAAGCCTTCAGAGATAAAACAGATAAATAGCCCCTTTCCTGTCTCGTTAGCATACTTGTGGCGTGCTGTGTCACATTAGCACTCTCTAGCTTTCTTCAGGTAGTTTTATCAGTCTCCCTCTCCTTTTACTCACCACATTCACTTGTTCTCTCTCTCATTTTTTTATCTGCCCCATTTTCTGCCTTCATTTTGTTTCCTTTTCCATTTAATTCCCTCTTCCTTTTCCTCTGCCCTTGTTTCTCATCCTCTCTCCTTTTCCCTCCCTCCTTGCTTCCTCATTAACTAATCTTCCCATCAGCCCTTCACATACTTCTGTTCCTGTATCTCCGTCCTTGCTTCCTCCTTTACTTATCTGCTTCTTCTTCCACAAACATCTTTCTAGCTATCTCAATATAGCGTTTATCTCTACATATCCCTCTCCACCGTTAATCCACAACCACTTATTTTCGCGCCTGTCACTTTCATCTCTGTCCTCCTTGCT
This sequence comes from Birgus latro, assembly GCA_018397915.1. NCBI lineage: Eukaryota > Metazoa > Arthropoda > Malacostraca > Decapoda > Coenobitidae > Birgus > Birgus latro. The sequence continues at coordinate 2,430 of JAGKTI010026022.1, read as the reverse complement.
TGTCTACATATGTCTGCTTTCCTGTTTCCTCCCCCTTCCTTTCTTCCTATCCTTCCTTACCTTGCATCACTCTTCCTTCCATGACGTAGCTCTTCTCTCTGTCACGCCCTTCCCTTTCACCCTCCACATTCACCTGTTTACCTACCCCTTTTCTCTCCCTTCACCGTTTGTTTCCTCATTCGCTTGTGCACCACTTGTTCCCCCTTTCGTCTCCTTTTCTTCCCCCTTTTTACTCTCTATCCATGCGTCTCTCTATCTTCCTCCTCACTGCATCCTATCTGTTCGTGTTCTCTTCCCCTCCTTTCTCATTGTTAATTTATACATGCTCTCTGCTCCCTTCCTTTTCACTCTCCTTGCCATTCCCCATCGGCTTGCTTTCCCTCCAGCCTCCCCTAATCACCCCATTCTCTGCCCCTCACATCTTATACAAACTCCCCTCCTCCTCCTCCCTTATCACATTGCCCCGCCGCCGTCCCCTCTCCCTGTGCTCACACACACACACACACACACACACACACACACACACACACACACACACACACACACACACTTCTGTGAGTATGTGGATAATGAAACAATAGCAACTGCTTTAACAATACAGAGATGTAGTACGTCCTACATAATGTCACTTGGTGGCTTGCCACAACGGGATGAATAAGATAAGAGTTATTAACAAGAAGCAGCGCCAAGACACAGCAAACCCGTCGCCGGCAGTCATTTTAGTGCTGACGACAACAGGGCATCTAGTCAAAGATGTCAAATATCAAATCTGGAGTAAATAAGGGTGAAAATTAACGATTTTATGCCCAATTGAAATTTTAGGCCCGATCCACCTGACATTGACCCCCCCTACCGCTAACCGGAGGGGTGATTCCCCTGATGTAATGAGGAATGTTATAGGATGGAGATTTGAAAGATGCACCTTCAGGTTTTGGTTTCATGTCGATATGACGATTCTGAAAGGAGTAATGGCGAGAAAAACGATTTTTACTCGTCCCATTTTTTTTTTACATTTTTTGGACCTACAGCCTAGGCCTTGGCCCAGTTTGGCCCAAAATTTAAGCAGGTGATCAGAAGGTCATAGCCCATTATCCCTTTAATTTTAGTCAGAATCGTACCAGCGGTTTTCGCGTAAAGTTGTTAACAGACAGACAGACAACCAAACAAACAGACAGACAAACCGAGTGAAAGCAATATCCGTTCCCGAGCCCCTCCTGGGCGGGGACGGGTAAATATGTTCTATGTTATAGTATATCACTACCTTATGATGATGATGATGATGATGATGATGATCATCATCATCATCATCATCATCATCATCATCCTTCCCTTAGCTCCCATTTTTCAGAATGGATGGGGAGATCTAATGCAATATTCATCTTTGGTAGACATGCATCAGAGAAAGAAGTTTCACTTCACATCCCACCATTCCTGTACTACAGGAGCTAAGAAGCCGTTTGTTTACCTTGCAAGTGGTAGACGGTGAAATGATAAATTCCTGTGTTGCCGTCTGTGATTCCCATGTTTCCATTTGGGAAATAATTTATACCAATGATGATTTTAATGAAAACCATGGCTGTACCTTACTACGCATCAGCGCAAAAGTAGGCTACTCATTAAGCTTTTTGTCGTGTCATCTGTTGTTCGATATCTCAAGAGGATTTTATGACGGCTAGACAATTAGGCAACAACCAGTTAGAAACAGAGGCGTGGTCTCCTTTAGACCAAACAGGCTGCAGCTGTGGGTATTATTACCCGGGTAGGCTTCGTTCTTTTTTATACTGTATATTCTGGGGTGTAATAATGATCGCCCCCACTACCAAGTTTTCCCAGTATTTGCGTTGGGTTTTGCGGATGTCTTTACAAACCCGGCGTCCCGCAGTGAACGAGCACGTGCTGGTAAACAAAAACCCCCAGTGGTTCTCACGTGCACCACACCAACGGCCCACATGGACGATCCTCATTGGTCTTGTAGCTGTTCCAGCCTTGAAATTAATAGCACTATGCCAGTTTAGTTTTTCCGAAGCCACGCCATCGTATTCTGTGGATCTTGTATACATCCTGGAGTAACTGGACTATGGTTTCCCCCACACACTCAGGCATACTTAGGTTCTCCTCACGTATTGGGCCAAGCAAACTCACTTCCTGCCTTTAAATTAATACTCTGTTTTCTTTTTTCTCTCACCCTCTTTTTTTTTCTTTCTAGCTACTTCTTGTTTTCTCTTCCCTCTTATTTTTTCTTCTTTCTAGTTACATCCCTGTTTTCTGTTTCCTCTCATCTCTTTTTCGTTCTAGTATTTTCCTGCTTAATTTTCTCATCTTTTTCTTTCTAGTTACTTTCCTGTTTTCTGTTTCTTCTCATCTCTTTTTCTTTCTAATATTTTCCTGTTTAATTTTCTTCTCATCTTCTTTTTCTTTCTAGTCACTTTC
>JAGKTI010026021.1:0-13749 GCA_018397915.1 Birgus latro | reverse complement strand
CATATTTTATACAATTTAATTATACAATTTAACCCTTTCGCGCACGGTACCGCAATTTGCTCTACATGTGGTGTGGTGTGCAAAAGCACAGGACTGCAAATTGTGTGAAAACGCAAAAAAAATTAACCAAAAAGTAAGTTTTCGGTCGATTTGCATCGAATTTTGTAGCATTCTAGCAGCCACGTGTCTCTCCCGAGGTAAGACTTTGGCAACACTGCAATGACGGTTGGGGGTGCCCATCATCCACTCACTTAGTGTAGAGATGACATGATCTCTGCACTGAGTGAGAAGCCAAACGGTTTCCTGTGACTAGGAAACTATTTACTACGCTAGATGGTAACCATATAACCGGGGTTTCTGGCAGGGTTAAGTGCCCCCCAGATTCCCCTATCCAAAATCACTTTAATCATGGCTGTCGTTTCAGAGAGCCTCAGAGGGCCCAATACCTGCCCAGGGCCCCAACCAAATGGGCAGATTCGTATGGCCATGTGGAATGTGAGAGGTGTGAATGAGGACAGCAAGGTGGAAGTGGTGAATGTGTTCAAGAGTGTGAGGTATGCTGTGATGACATTGTGTAAAACGAAGTTGAAAGGGTGTGAAGTGGAGGAGTGGGAGGGTGTGAAATGTGTAAGATTGGGAATGAATGGGCAAGGAAGATGCAAGGAAGGAGTTGCTTTGTTGCTGAATGAGGTGTGGCAGAGTGGAATGAGAGACTACAAATGTGTCAGCTCGAGGTGTATGTATGTCAAGTTCAAGTTTGAGAAGGTGAAAGTCGTAGTGATTGTAACATATGCACCGTGTGAAGACAGGAGTGAGAGAGGGAGAAGACAGGTTTTGGGATGAGCTGGATGACGTAGTGGGAGAAATGCCCAGGAGCTATAAAGTGATTGTAATGGGGGATATGAATGGAAGAATAGGCACTGGTCCTGAGGATGACATAATGGGTTGTTGTGGAGTACCAGGAGAAAATGATAATGGGAAGCAACTAAAAGATTTGTGTCAGGAGAGGAGGTTGTGCATTTGTAACTCATATTTCAAACACAAAGATGCACATAAATATACATGGTACAGAGGGAATGGGGAATGTGTTGAAAGAAGCCTAATTGATTATGTGCTTGTAGAGAGGTCAATGCTGGGAATGGTTGCTGATACGAGGGTCATGAGAGGATGATGTGGAGGTCTGTCAGATCATATGATTGTGGTATGCAAGATCAAGCTGAGTGGAGTGAGGTGGATCAGGAGAGAGAGGAGCAGTCAGGGAGAAAGACTGAAAGTTGAGAAGCTGAGGGTCAAAGAAATGGCAGATGATTACAGAATCAAAGTAGAGGAGGCGTTAGAATCAGCGAATTGGGATTAAATGGATCTGGACGGCCTGTGGAATGCATATAGGGATTGCTTAGTTAGGAATGCTAAAGTGGTGTGTGGTGTGGCAAGAGTAACAACAAAGTAGAAAGGTACGGCATGGTGGGATGATGAGGTTAAGAGAGCGGTGGAAGAAAAGAGGAAGAAAGTGGTTACAGGACAGGGGTTCAGTTGGAATAAGAACTGAATATATTGAGAGCAAGAAGGACGTAAAGAGACTAGTGAAGAGGAAAAAGGAGAAGGTAAATGATGATCTAGGAAGAAAAATTAATGCAAACTACTCTGAAAATAGGAAGTTATTCTGGAAAGAGGTGCGGAAATGTAGAAGTGAAAGCGGAAAGAAATGTGAAGGTGTGAAGGATGCAGGTGGTAGATTATTAACGCAAGAGGATGAAGTAAGGACCAGATGGAAAGAATATTTTGAAAGCCAGATGAATGGGAACAGTGAGAGCTGAGCGGCTGTAAGCATGATTGGTTTTGGGTGTGTGCAGAGAAGGAATGCAGTGATAGGAAATGTGACACTTGCGCAGGTGAGGAGTGCTGTGAAGCGGCTGAAAAATGCAAAAGCAGCTGAGGTTGAGGTGTATGCAGAGATGATTAAGTGTAGTGGAGAGAGCGAAATGAAGTGCTTGTTGATATGTAAGAAAGCATGGATGAGTGAAGGTGTGCCAGCAGAGTGAAAAAAGGCTGTAATTATACCCTTGTACAAAAATAAAGGTGAGCAACGTGTGTGCAAGAATTATCGTGGCATAAGTTTATTGAGTGGGGTAGGGAAGGTATATGGAAGAATTATTATAGAGAAAGTAAGAGAGATACCAGAAGTCCTAGTGAGTGATGAACAGGATAGCTTTAGGAGTGGCAGAGGATGTTTGGTTTCATTTTTGAAGGCTCCAACATGCTTGCATGTATCGGCCTTTGTCACCTAATGGCGGCTCTCCATGCTGCTCGATCTTTGGCAGCCTCCCTGTTCAGTCCCTTAACCCTTAAGTCACAGTTAATGACCTCGTCCCATGTCTTTCTCGGTCTACCCCTCCCAACCCCTCCCCCAATATTAACACTTCTCACCCTCTGTACCCAATTATCATCCCCCATCCTCTCCACATGTCCAAACCACCTCAGCCTACCTCTCCTCATCACAACATCAATACACTCCAGTCCCATCCTACCTCTCAGCTCTTCCATCGTAAACCCAGCCCCCCCAGGCCTTGCACGCAGGGACGCACTGCACATCCACCTAATCATTGTCATTTCTGTACGTTTAAACCTGCAAATATCCTCTTCCTTTACTGCCCAGGTCTCATTACCATACAGCATTACACTCCTAACACATGTTGCATACAAAGACCCCTTATCACGTAAGGAGAGTCCTCTCAATGTCAGGAGAGGCAACAGCTCCCTGAACTTCTTCCAACCACTTCTCACCCTAGCAACCGAGCTAGCTCCGGCCCCACCTCCGGCACATAACAAGTCTCCCAAATAAAACTTTTCGACACACCCAAGAGACTCACCAGCAAATTCAATCCTTTCACGCCTAACAATCTCCACCTGCTCTCCCTGACATGCCACACATATAAAATCAGCATTATCTCGCAGTCTACCTCTAATACCACTACATCTCTTGTGCATCCATTTATCACAAACACTGCACAAGATGGAATTACTTCCCACACCTTTGTGGCAAACTGCACATGGCCACTCTCCCTCTCCTCTGATTGTACCTTCACCAACCCTAGATATCATCACTTTTGTTTTATCTGTATTTACCCTTAAGTCCTTGTGCCCCATACCATCTCTCCACTTTTTAAATCTTTCCTCCACCTCCTTTTCATTCTCTGCAATCAACACCAAATCATCAGCATACAACATCTCCCACGGGAGTCCTTCTCTGAAGTCACGTGAGAGGGCTTCAAGTACCATGATAAACAACAAGGGACTCAAAACTGACCCCTGATGCACACCAACATTCATGGAAAACTCATCACTCAAAACTCTATTCACTCTTACCTGGGTGTGAGCACCCACGTACATGGCCATAACCACCTTAACCAGCCACTCTTCCAACCCTAGCTTTCTCATTGCCCACTTCACCACCTCTCTAGGGACTCTGTCAAAGGCCTTTTCCAAATCAACAAAAACAAAATACAATTAATTCCCTTTTCTTTCCAATATATGCTTATGTATGCCTTGGCTAATTATTTGACAGATATCGTGAATGGGTAATAGGTTAATGGTGATCCTTCCGTTACCAGCATTAGCAATTCCTTTCATGAAAGACAGATTATGAGCTCTAGTATTGTCTAACTGTTAATATTATTACATTAATATGTTCCATGATCACTGAGAGGTGTTGGAATAGTGTATTATTTCCTTCTAGGGCATCTACTTTCTCCACAGTTCCCAGAGTTGATGCTTCTGCCTACCTTAGGTTCTTTACAGTTGTTATCGTTAAGATGTTCTGGGTGTCAGCCAACTTCGGTTGATGTGAGAGAATTTTAGCAGCTTTGTTAAATTTATTTCCTCTAGATCATTTTCTGTAGCCAATCCAAAAATGTTGCCCATAATTGCTCCACCTAAGTCGAACAAACCATGTCTGTTACGTGTATTTGTAATGTCGTTTCCTGCCCTAACTGTGTTACTCCCAGCTGATGGGATGTCCAGGATCATGGCGATCATTATGTGCTTAGCCTGTTCTAGCTTCCAGTCTGTTAACTTCATTAATTCAGCTACTTCCTGTGTGGGGTGATCATGTGAGGAAGACGGGCGTGTTAATACCGTTTCCAGAGTTCTGAGTGGTCCTGATATTTTCTGTAACATTGTTGGTGGGTCTTGCAGTACGTCCAAACTATTTTCGGTTCTTATTATGCCCTGTACAATTGCCATTGAGGCTTTTGGGGCAATCAGACACCCTTCTCTGACTTCATGTTGAGTCTTGATGTCAACAGGAACATGATCCATGGAATAAATCACCTCATCTTTACCTACCAAAAGAATAACTTTATATCTAATCCACTGTTGTTAGCACATTATGCCAAGTGTGATGATAGTGATGATGAATACTAGTTATCTCGACCTGTTTAATCCTATTACAGTACCTGTAAAAGGAGTCTAAATCGATTCCTAAGTCGTGAAAATGCCTTGTTATAGTGAGAGCTGTATTGGTTGCGCCTATGTTTGTCTGTTTGGTATGCAACCGCAATTTATTCAGATATGTGTTAATTGTTTCAGGCTTATTTTCACTGTGTGTACTAGGGTTTTCGGTCGTTTCCAGTGCTTTACAGTTGCGAGCTATGTTTCTTGAGACCTTTTTAAAGTGATCAGTATGTATTTCTTTTTCTTCGTCACTCGATAGTGACTTAATCACTACCTTATTGGCTTTTCTCTTAATTACTCTGTATGGGCCTTCAACTTTCGGTGACACTGTATTGTCTCTAGTGTGAATGATGCTATAGACAATATCACCTATGCTGATGTTTGATTCTTTTGCCTTCTTCTTAAAGGTTTGTCATTTCTTCCTTGGACATTGTTAACTTTTTCTTTACCTTTGTGTGTATTTGTTGAAATTCACTTAAGTGGAGTTTAGGATAATCATCATAATTATATACAGGAATTTGTTCGCCTTCTAACATCTCTTAAGGGAGACGTTTGTCTGACCTGTAAATGATGAAATGAGGTGAATCTCCTATGGATTTATTGATTGCACAATTGAGTGGTGCTTGATCGTTTTGGATCCAGTCATCCCAGTTTGCTAATTTTCTTTGAGAATGTGGTGTAATACATCTAATATTTTTTTTTATTCTGCCTTTCCACCAATCCATTGGAAGGTGGATGGTAGGCCAAGACATTGACCTCCTTTATATTGTATTGTTTACTTATTTCTTGCATAATTTCAAAGTTAAATTCACCATTGTCACTTATTAGCACATTAGGTGTGGTGAACTTGCAGATCACACTATTAATGAATACCCACATGACGGTTTCTGCTATTTTATCCTTAACTGGAACCAAGATCACATATCGTGAGAATTGATCAGTAGCAACAAAAAGATACTGATTGTGATTGGTAGTTAAGGGTAATTTAAATAAATCAACTGTAACAATGTCCTATGCTTGTTTAGGTACAGGATATTTCCCTATAGGTGCAGGTGATAATGTTTAACCTTTGTGTCTTGCACATGACTCATATTTGTCTGTGATTATGTGTGTCTTTGCATAATGTTGACCAATAATATGACATCTGGGCCTGCCTGACTGTCCAGTCCTTGCTAGGATGCCCTGCTTATGGACTATCGTATATTATCCTTAGAATATGAGGTATCATTGTACTAGGAATGACTTAACTGCCAAATATTTTTTCTATGATTTGGTTGTCCTGGATTTATCCTGTGTACAGCATTGTTTACCATTGTGAATTGTTTTAGTGTTACCTGTAACTTGGGTAATGGTACAAAACATGTAACTTGGGTAATGGCACATCATTGCCTGACTCGAAATGACATATTACAGTAATCCCTCCATTATTCGGACGTCCAATTCTCGGAAATACTCGCTATTCGGATATTGTGGGCTGCCCAACCCCCAAAATGCCAAAAAAATCCGAAAAAAATCGGAAAAAATTTGATTTTTTTGGGACTGCGTCAGTTTGATATTCCCACGCGCGCTGATCGGCTGTGTTTACGCTCATGGTGCCTGTCTGTCGGTCGCCATTACCCACTCGGCTACTGCCTTGTGAACACCCCCGACAATGGCGGCCGAAGTGATTGCTTTTGTGGTGATACCCTACCTCCTACAGTGCTTGATACTGCTTTTCACCTTCTTCATTATGTGTGTGATGATGGCCCTGCCTCCTGAGAAGAGGAAGAAAGTGGTTCTGACTCTGGAGAAGAAGAGGCAGATATTGGAGAAGGTGGACGCCGGCTGGTCAACAGGACGTATCCTATGTGAGTTTAACCTCCCTCGCTCCACCTTGTTTGATATCAAGAAATCCCGAGACAAACTACAGCAGTACACGGCTGATTTCGCTTCGAAGACCAGACGAAATTCTCCAGGGATCGTCACTAGACCACACGAGAATTTACTGTTATATACAGTGCAGTGAAGTGATGTGATTCCAGTTATAAAAAAAAAACGTTGTGGAAAGTGTTGGTGATAAGTGCTGGTGATTCTCAAGTGGAAAGGTGTGTCAGGTGCAAGGTCTTCCTGTCAGAGTCTGAGATGATAGAGTGGGTTATTACATCAGGACGGCAGCTTCCTGTTCGTAAGTACCCTAACTTCATGCCTAACCTGTTTTCATCATGCTGTAAATGTGTTAAAAAATTACCAAAAATGTTAATCATAATTTCCTGCTTGCAATTTAATTTTTCCATGCATGGTTCTTAAGTGCACTAGCTAGGAAAAAGGTGGAAGCAGTGAATTTCATGTCTGGTCCTAACCTAACCTAACCTAACTTAACCTATGCTTACCATAAAGATTTTCGTGCCTAACCTGTTTTCATCATGCTGTAAATGTGTTAAAAAATTACCAAAAATGTTAATCATAATTTCCTGCTTGCAATTTAATTTTTTCATGCATGGTTCTTAAGTGCAACAGCTAGGAAAAAGGTGGAAGCGGTGAATTTCATGTCCGGTCCTAACCTAACCTAACCTAACCTATCCTAACCTGATCTATGCTTACCATAAAGGTTTTCATGCCTAACCTGTTTTCATCATGCTGTAAATGTGTTAAAAAATTACCAAAAATGTTAATCATAATTTCCTGCTTGCAATATAATTTTTCCATGCATGGTTCTTAAGTGCACCAGCTAGGAAAAAGGTGGAAGCAGTGAATTTCATGTCCAGCCCTAACCTAACCTAACCTAACATTGTGTTAATCATAATTTCCTGCTTTTGATTTAATTCTTTCATGCATGGTTCTTAAGTGCACCAGCTAGGAAAAAGGTGGAAGCAGTTAATTTCATGTCCGGTCCTAACCTAACCTATCCTATCCTATCCTATCCTATCCTATCCTATCCTATCCTATCCTATCCTATCCTAGCCTAGCCTATCCTAACCTAACCTAACCTAACCTAACCTAACCTATGCTTACCATAAAGATTTTCATGCCTAACCTGTTTTCATCATGCTGTAAATGTGTTAAAAAATTACCCTAAATGTTAATCATAATTTCCTGCTTGCAATTTAATTTTTCACTACCACGCTCCCAACTCACACACCCCTCTCTCATATACCTCTCCACTCCATCCCTCCAACTCATCCTCGGCCTCCCCCTCCCTCTCGCCCCTTCCATCTCACTCACATACACTCTCCTCGTCAATCTTTCACTCTCCATCCTCTCCACATGCCCAAACCACCTTAACGTGTTTCTCCTAACGCTTCCCATCACATCCCCAACCACACCACAATGCTCCTTCACTTCCTCATTTGTTAGTCTGTCTCTCCATGTGACTCCACATGCTCCTCTCAAATAACTCATTTCCACTGCTCTCACTCTTGGCTTCTGTCCTTCCAACAGGGTCCAAGCTTCCATATGTCAGAGTTGGTATCACAATACTGTCATGTAACAACTTTTTCACTTCCATGCTCACCTCCCTGTTTCTTATCATTGCTTTCAACGAACCAGCAACCTTCCTTCCCTGCTGTACCCTTTCGAGCACTTCACCCTCCAGACTACCATCCTTACTCATCACACTGCCCAAATACGTAAATTCACTCACATTCTCCATTTCCTTCCCATCCAATCTCACTGTACACTCATTGGCTTCACTTCTCTCGAAGACCATCACTTTACTTTTCCCCACATTCACCTTTAGATTCCGTTTCTTACACACTATCCCAAACTCATCTACCAAGCCTTGCAGCTCCCCTTCGTCTTCACTCAACAACACAGTATCATCTGCAAACAACAGTACAGGGAGTTTCCAAACACTGCCCTCTCTCACTAGGGTCGCTCCAACATCCACTGCCTGACCTTGTATCTCTTTTATAACCCCATCCATATACAGATTGAACAACCATGGAGACATGACACATCCTTGTTTCAATCCAACCTTCAAATGGAAAGATTCACTCAGTTTGCCATCCACACGTACTGCAGCCTTAGCACCCTCATACATACTCTTTGATGCCTTCAACAACTTCCCATCCACTCCATATATTCTTAATACCTTCCACAAACCTTGTCTATCCACCCTGTCATATGCTTTCTCTAGATCCATGAAGGCTGCATACAACTTCTTGCCTGTCTCTAGAAACTTTTCCACTAAGGATCTAAGAATGAATATCTGTTCTACACAACCTCTTCCCTTCCTAAAACCTCCTTGTTCTTCTCCAACTAATTCCTCAGTAATTTCCCTAACTCTGTCAATAAGTATCCTACCATATATTTTTCCTATTACACTGAGAAGGCCCCTATGATTGCCACACACTGCTTTTTCCCCTTTTCCTTTGTACAGAGGAATAATTATACCTGACTTCCAATAATTATACCTGATGCTTTTAATAAGTGATAATATCTTATTTTGTGTGTTATATATGGCTTTTTTCGAGTCCAAACCTTGCTAAAATTATACTGTGTAATGCAACGAATTATTTTTAGTGGCCTTTTAGAAAAGCTAAGAAGCAATAGGGATAGAAGGAACTGGTGTGGTGAAGGAAGATGGTGGCTATGACACTTCATGTTCGAAAATTATCTTCCTGTGGGTGTTACAGTGGCCCTTATCAAGTATAAACGTAACAAAAACTGCACTGTGTTACGCAATAAATTATTTATAGTGGCATTTGAGAAAAGTTAAGAGGCAGATGGGTTAATGCCCTGATTTAGAAGGAAATGGTGGAGTGCAGTAGGATTGTGGCCATGACTCTTTTCATGTATGAAAATATCTTAGCAGGGGGAAATCCCTATGTCGCTTTTTTCGGAATATCGCGTTTTTCGGAATGACTTCGGCCCCAATTAGTCCATTCTTGTGAGGTTTTACTGTATTAGATTTTCTTTTATATGTATCGCATCTTGAAGTTAATTTAGCACAAAAATTTGGACAGTGTGCCTATAACTTAGTGCATTTTAAAGTTGAGCACAGTGCTTTTGAAGATTTCTGCTTGCCAGCACTGCATGCCCAGTCAGATATCATGACTCATGAGCGTCTGGCTTTGTGAGCAGGACCTTTTGAAAGTTTGGAAACTGTCGATCTATTTTACGGTATACACATAAATGCACCTAGGTTAAGGTAAGTTCATGTGTGTTATATCATTAAATACTGTACATTAAATATAAGTTGTCTATTAAATGTTTCCTTCTATGCGTTGACCAATAATACTTGCTAGTCACTGTGAGTGCATTGGGGTGTCTGACCAGGATTGCTAGAAACTTTTTGGCAGGTTTTCGCGGTCATTCAGCAGTTTCTGCTCCTTCGGCATCTGCTTCATCCCGAAGATGTCGAATGAGAGGACTTTTACTGTACAGTAATCCCTCCACTATCTGACGTAATAGAGCCAAATGCATGTCCAGACAGTGGTCTTGTCCGGATAGTGGCCCTGAAGCTCCAGCACCGGTCATTCCTGACCCTAACCTAACCTAACCTAAATCAGAACACCACCTTCCTACCTGCCTACTGGACATGTATAGCACTTATTTAAGTCCCCTTTCACATAAATAATGCACACAAAGCATGAATTAACTGAATTTTAACCAAAAAGGATGATTTAGAGGTGAGTAAGGCATAGGTGCTCAGAACTTGCCACCATAGTGTAAGTAAGTATCAGACATGGAAATAATCTTTTCTCACATTTTATGTACTAAATTATTGGATACAAAGCATCAATTACAGTAAATGATGTAAATTGTTACCAGAAAAATGGTTAGGTTAGGAACAGACATGAAATTCACTGGCATTCACCTTTTTCACAGCTAGTGCACTAAAATAATGAACACAAAGCATGAATTCATTTAAATTTAACCAAAAACGAATGAATTTGAGGTAAGTTAGGCACAGCTGTTCACTGAGTTGGCAGCTTTGTTTAGGTACCAGACATGAAAATCAATGGCATTCACCTTTTTCACAGCTGGTGCACTTCAATACTAGTGGTAACCATGCATGAAAAAATAAAATTAAAAGCAGGAAATTATGATTAACATTTATGGGAATTTTTTACCACTTTACAGCATGCTGAAAACAGGTTAGACATGAAAATCATTATTGAAATAATTTTTCACACAAATCAGTGGCATTCACCTTTTTCATAGCTGGTGCACTTCAAAACCATGCATGAAAAAATTAAATTGAAAGCAGGAAATTATGATTAAAATTTATGGGAATTTTTTACCACTGTATAGCATGCTGAAAACAGGTTAGAAATGAAAATCATTATGGAAATCATCTTTCACACAAATCAATGGCATTCATCTTTTTCATAGCTGGTGCACTTCAAGACCATGCATGAAAAAATTAAATTGAAAGCAGGAAATTATGATTTACATTTATGGGAATTTTTTTTACCACTTTACAGCATGTTGAAAACAGGTTAGACATGAAAATCATTATGGAAATCATCTTTCTCACAGTCTATGCATGAGATTAAAGATATGGGAAGAACAAAACAAGGAATTTTGATGAAGTTAGGGTACTTACGAGAATGATGCTACTGTCCTGATGTATAACCCGCTCGGTCATCTTAGACTCTGACAGTAAGAACTTGCACCTGACACACCTTAGCACTTCCACTGCACTTTACACTCACCAGCACTTCTCATCAGCACTTTCCACAATGTTTCCTTTTGATAACTAACTGTACCTTGCCTCACATCACTTCACTGCACTGTACATAACAGTAAATTCCCGTGTGGTCTAGTGACGAGTCCTGGAGAATTTAGTCACTGTCAGAGTCCGAGATGAGCTGACGGAGGCAGCTTAGGGGCTGCTTGGTGGGACGTTGTGATACGCTATCCACTGCAGAGGACTCGGAAGATAGCTGCAAACTAACATCCAGTGGTGACTCCGCTGTGCCTGATGTGCTGGGCTGTGGCTCGGAGCTAGAAGGCCTCTCTTGGTGAGATAATGGTGTGGAGCGAGGGTTGACTGGCCTGAAAAAACTATCAATGGTTGGTTGACGCTAGCTACGATGATTCTGATGATTAATGATGCGCTGCCTGAAAGCTCGCACTTCATCCACAAGTTCCAAGGGCCCCATCTCCCTGTCGCAGTCCGGGTGTTCCAGGTAGTCGAGAACAAACTCCACATGTTCCCGGAGTGCGCTCAGCTTGGGGATGGTTGGAGTAGTGGCAAGCCGTGAGGAGCCCGCATCATCGTCGCTGTCCTAGTCGGAATCTTCCTGCTGGGTACTCGGACCTGCAACAGTAGATGCGATCTCGATATTAGACATGACCTGATATCCAGGATCACCCTCGTTGTCATCCAACCACTCACACACTTCGTCGACATCCACATTGTCTCACCCACACGAAGCCTTGCATGGAAGTCATCCATGTCAAAACCTACAAAATCGGGCACCACGTCACTTCCATGAGACCAACCAACCATTTTCTAGAGTCTTGACAGAGACTTCCTTCCATGCACTGGCCCAGTTGTAGATGGCAGACTTGAGGTTGTATCGGCGAAGGTTTTCAACAGTTTTTTGTCCTCGCATGTCTCGTCCTTCCCTGCGATCGTCCTTGTCCTCGTAGACAACCATCACCTCGTCCAAAAACCTCCGTTGGTAGAGCCTCTTCACTGCCACAATCACTCCCTGGTCCATTGGTTGGATGAGAGCAGTCGTATTAGGTGGCAAAAACAGACACCTTATGCGGCTATTTTCAGCCACCAACTCCTTCTCAGACGGATGCGCAGGTGCATTGTCTAGAATCAGGAGGGCCTTTACCTGGTCAAGTGGGATTTTCAGTGTCTCCGTCTGATAACGAATGACCTCCTTGACAAAGTGTTGGTGAAACCAATTTCTGAAGATCTTGGTTGTGAACCAAGCCTTCAGAGAATGATACCACACGACAGGAAGGACATCCATTAACCCACGAAGGCACCGAGGCTGCTTTGCACGGCCTACAATAACAGGCTTGAGCCGGTGCATGCCGTTAGCATTTGCACAGCACAAAGCAGACACCCGTTGCTTGGAGAGCTTGGGGCCAGGTACACGCTTCTCCGTCTCCTCAGCGAGAGTGTTAGTGGGAATTAAATGATATAATAGGCCAGTTTTGTCAGCGTTGTAGACTTGACCAAGAGTGAGGCCCCCCCTGTCAATCAAGCCCTTCACCTTCTGCCAAAATTGTTCTATTCCTTCGTCGTTGGCGTCCAGAGCTTCGCCATGGGTCTTACGGTTGGTAAGTCCGTGTCGTAACTTAAATGCGAAGAGCCAACCTTCAGATGCCTTGAAGTCTGGGGTGTCCTGTAGCCTTGCGAACTTCTCAGCAGCAGCTTTCAGCTCCGTTCCACGTACCAACACACCAGCAGCATGTTGTTGTCGATACCAGATGAGCGTGAAACGGTCAATGTTTGCATACTTAGGAGTAAACATCATCTTCCTCTCCACGTACCGTCTGGTTTTCGAAGTGAAATCAGCCGTGTACTGCTGTAGTTTGTCTCGGGACCTCTTGATATCAAACAAAGTGGAGCGAGGGAGGTTGAATTCACGGAGGATCCGTGATGTCGGCCACCCGGTGTCCACCTTCTCCAGTACCTCCCGCTTCTTCTCCAGAGTCAAAACCACTTTTTTCCTCTTCTCAAGTGGCGGGGCCATCATCACACACACGATAAAGAAGGTGCAGAGCAGCATCAAGCCCTGCTGGAGATAGGGAATCACCACAAAACCAAGCACTTCAGGAGCCATGTTAAAAGCATGTTGACGAGCCGGCAGCTGAGCGGGAAATGAGACCGTGAGAGAGGCAGTAGGCGCGAAAACACTGCTGTTCGGCGCGCACGGGAAATTCAAACTGACGCGGTCCCAAAAAATCGGATTTTTTCAGATTTTTGGGCATTTTGGGGGTCGGACAGCCTACGATGTCCGAATAGTGATGTATCCGGATAGTGGACGTCCGGATAGTAGAGAGATTACTGTATATCCATCCATCCATCACCCAATCCTATGTCGGCCCATGAGGAGCATTGGTACCCGGGGCAAGGCAGGTTGGTCCTGTTATTTAAGGTGAAAGTAACCAGCCTCACTCATCCCTGAGTGGCATTATGTGAGCAATAAACCTCAACCATCCCTTGGATATAAACCTACACAGGCTCGATCCAATTGGAACACCTTAATTATCCACTAAACCACCAAGTGCCTAATTTGGTTACATGGTTACCATACAGTGTTGTATATGGTTTCCTGGTGTATGGGAAACAATTTGGCTTGTCACTTAGTGTAGAGTCACCCATAGGCAGAAGGAAGAGGAAAG
>JAGKTI010026020.1:0-13750 GCA_018397915.1 Birgus latro | reverse complement strand
GGCCACCCCGTGCGGGATTAGGGCATCTGGCAATAGATAGATAGATATATATAAAGTCCACATTTTTCAATGCTCTGCTATTCCGCCAAAACCACGTGAACCATGAAATGTCGAAGTGTGAAGTTAAGAATCAATGGAAAAATAGAGGAGCGTTCCAATGGGACATGTACCTACCACATCAGAAAGTAGTATAACACCAAACAGGCCCTACCCAAAAATAAATGAAGAGTGTTTACTAGTGCTAAAACAGCATAACACAATAAACATGTACCTGAAAAGATATTAAAACTTATAAAAAGCTGCAACACCAAAAATCCTTACAAGAAATAAAGTGAAGACTGGCTTGAGTGGCAGGTGAAAGTTCCGAGGCAATTTGCCGTCGTCAATTCACCGTGAAGTCAATTCGCCATCAGACATTTCCCCGTCAAAACATGGACGATTCCCTGTCAGGACATTTCACATCCTGGGCGATTCCCTGACATACTATAAATATACTTATTATTAATTAATCAATACTTTAATAACTATATTTCAGGGGGATCCATCAAAGTCTATGTTTAATAGCATAGGCTTTGAATGTTATCAGTTGCACCTTTAGTCAATAATTGTTTCTTCCTCGCTGTAGTCAACTTTGAATTATATTCTAGTATCACCCATAGCTGTTTTCATTAATGACGGCGAATTGTCTTGTTATTGTTGTGAAGGCAATTGTTTCGAAACCGGTGTGTTTATGGTGGATGGGCTAGTTACTAGGTGACAATTGAGCATCAGTATGTGTCGTCTGCTGAGCGTCGGCTGCCGGCTGGGAGCGTTGAAGTGTGGGGAAACAAGCTGGTGGGCGGGGGTTTGCCTCCCGCCAAAGTTGTAAAAACTTTGGGAAGCGTTCACCAAGCCACTGACCACTTTGGCGGACACAAGGGGTGCTGTGGCTGAACCAGTGTTGCATACTGGTATGGTTGCATCCACTCGGCTTAAGCAGGCTGATTACACTTGGTTCACAGACTACACATACATCCAAAGCCACTATATATAACACAACAATTACACGCACAAGCACTTCTCACCCTACTTACAGTCTCTGCCAGACGGCCTAAGCCACTGGGAAGAGATGCATGGCTGTATCGTCCCTGCTTCGGTAGGGATAGGCCAGTCCTGCAGTGGGCCTCAACGGCTGATGACGACGACAATATATATATATATATATAAAACCGATTGGCGCCAAGATAGTGGATGGAACTGGGCATTTTCAAAACTCAGTCAAGAAGGCAACCCCGGGGTAGGTACCTATGAGCTTTGAGACTATGAGCCGATAGGCGGAGGGCGGTATGCTCGGTACCCGTCCAGCAAAATCTCTCGCACAGGAATTCTGGCAATTAATTGGTTAAACACTGGCAGATCTATCAGCTTCTTTAAAGAAGTTCTAAAGTAACAAAATTCTTACCACCCTGAAGAGCCTGCATGACAACATGAATGTTCCTGTGTCCATAGGTGGGAGGAAATTAGAACCTTTCAACGTAGATGTGGACATAAAGCAAGGAGGTGTCTTGGCTTCTGTCATTTTCAACATCCATCTCACTGCAGTCACCATTAAAAGTCACCAAGAAATGAACCCTGATAATGGAATAAAAATCCACTTCCATCTGTCTATCTATCTATTGCCAGACGCCTTAATCCTGTAAGGGGTGGCCACAAACAAATCGCCTCCATGTCGCCCTGTGCCCCGCCATTTCACTGCCCTGCTCCCAGCTCACACTCCCCTCTCTCATATACCTCTCCACTCCATCCTTTCATCTCATCCTTGGTCTCCCCTTCCCTCTTCCCACCTCCACCTCACTGCCATACACTCTCCTCATCAGTCTCTCACTCTTCATCCTCTCCACATGGCCAAACCACCTCAGTGTGCTTCTCCTAACGCTTCCTATCACATCCACATCCACACCAAAACGCTCCTTCACATTTGTCAATCTGTCTCTCCATGTGACTCCACATGCTCCTTTCATATAACTCATTTCCACTGCTCTCACTCCTGACTTCTGTCCCTCCAACAAGGTCCAAGCTTCACTTCCATACGTTAGAGTTGGTATCACAATACCGTCATGTAGTAACTTTCTCACTTTCCATGATCACTTCCCATTTCTTATCACTGCTTTCAGGGAGGTAGCAACCTTTCTTCCTTGTTGTACCCTTTCAAGCACTTCACCCTCTAAACTTCCACCTTTACTCATCACACTCCCCAGGTACTTAAATGCACTCACATTTTCCATTTCCTTCTCATCCAACCTCACTGTACATTCACTTCCTTCAGTTCTGTCGAAGACCATAACTTTACTCTTCTCTACCTTCACCTTTTGATTCCGTTTCTTACACACTTTCCCAAACTCATCCACCAAGACTTGCAGCTCCTCTTCGTCTTCACTTAACAACACAGTATCATCTGCAAACAACAGTACAGGGAATTTCCAAACACTGCTCTCTCTCATTAGGGTCACTCCAACATCCATTGCCTTACCTTGTATCTCTTTTATAACCCAATCCAGATTGAACAACCATGAAGACATGTCAAATCCCTGTTTCAAGCCAACCTTCAAAAATAAAAATTCACTCATTTCACTATCCACACGCACTGCAGCCTTTACACCCTCATCAATACTCTTCATGGCATTTAACAACTTCCCGTCTACTCCATATATTCTTAATACTTTCCACAATCCTTGTCTATCTTCCATGTCATACACTTTCTCCAAATCCATGAAGGCCGATACATCTTCTGTCCCTTTTCTAGAAACTTTTCCACTAAAGATCTTAGAATGAATATCTGATCAACAAAACCTCTTCCCTTCCTAAAACCTCCCTGTTCCTCTCCAACTAATTCCTCTGTTATTTCCCTAACTCTGTTAATAAGTATCCTACCATATACTTTTCCTATTACACTAAGAAGACAAATGCCCCCATGATTACCACACACTTCTGTTTTCCCTTTTCCTTTGTACAGGGGAATAATTATACCTGACTTCCAATCCTCTTGAACTCTACCTTCCTCCCAGGCCAATCCACACATCTTCCACATCCATTCTACTACTATCTCTCTCCCATGGTTCAGCATTTCATCACACACTCCATCAGTTCCTGAGCCTTTCCCCATTTTGACTTTCTTCATTGCTTCCACAACTTCCATCCTACTGATTTCTTCCTCTCTTCTCACATCCCTCCGTCTCCCAGCCATTTCCGTCTATACTGTATTTAATATTATCTCAGACATCTTCAGGCACGGTCAAAGACTGAAATGGCTCGTTTTCTACACCTGCAATAGACTTATGACTGTGTTGTCCTTGCATATAACCCAGAAGCCCTACAACAGGGTTTCACCATTGTTTCCAACATATACCATTCAATTGCGCCCCAAATAAATGTAAGTAAAAGAGATATAATCTTTCATAGTAAAAAACGAGCAAAGCCTCATCCTTCAGATAAATGACAAAAATGTAAAACAGGTGGAGAATCTTCCCTACCATGGAAATGTGATCACAGATAAACATAACGCTGGTGCACATGTCTTTGCATGAATCACCCATGCCTCGGCCTCTTTTGGAAGTCTCAGATCCAGTCTTTGAATGCACCAACTTGAGAACAGAGATGAAGGTATCAGTATAAGCAGCTGTACGCCTCTTCACCCTCTTAATATGGTGGTGAATCCTAGACTACTTAGCACTGAAACATCAAAGTTTGATTTTTTTTTTTCACATCCAATGCTTCCAGTGCATCCTAGGACTTACATTAGAGGATCCCTCTTTTACAAATTTTCCAGCAAGCAAAGCCAACCAGCACTGAAAGCATGCTGGCTAAAAAGAAGCAGGGATGAGCTGGACATGTGTTCCATAAGCCTGAGCACTGCCTTCTCTGCCAGGTTCTGTATGGCCAACTCTCTGCAGCACATAAGAAGAGATATACGGACCATAAAAGGACAACTCTGAAGAAATGCAACAACATACCAGAAGATCTTGGAACCAATGGAGAGCCCTCTAAAGCGATGGAATAATAACTCGTGGATTGCACAATTATTTATTTTATTTTATTTATTTTTTTCTTAATCCCACCCCGTGTTGCGCAAAAAACGATTTTTTTTTTTCGTTTATTATAAACTTGAAGGTAATTATCCAGGGCATCATCTGGTCGGGGGAAAAAAATCTCTCTCCATCTTTGCATAGCGCCTTGCCCAAGTTTGCGTCGGGGTGTAGTGAATTTTTTGTTTTTGTTTTTGTTTATTATAAACTTGAAGATAAACATCCAGGGAATCATCTGGTGAAAAAGAAAAAATCTCTCTCCTCCCATCTTTGCACAGGGCCATGCGTAAGTTTGCATTGGGATGGAGAAGTCAGGGGTGATTCACGGCCACTGGAAGGTTAGCACAGCCTGAGCTGTGGCTCGCAACACGACGCTACCCAGCCTGAGATGTGGCTCGCAATGCATGGGTTAATCTTGAAGAAACTCAGAACCTGGCCAGAGAAGAGCGTAGATAGTGAAGGCACAAACAGAACAGAGTTCTGGTTGTGCCCTCACATGCCGACTGTGTGGCAAAGTTTGTGGATCCAAGCTTGGTCTGCACAGTCACACATGATGGCACCAAAGAGAATGAGAGTATAGCAGGAGTCATCTTCTGTAGCAGAAGGACAGCTTTAAGTTAATGTGAGTGTGTGTGTGTGTGTGTGTGTGTGTGTGTGTGTGTGTGATACCCATCACATTAAGTTTTACCATATATTAATGTTCACAGCAACAAACTATATAACAGCTGGCTAATAGTACATTGGTTTCAGGATCTGCATGGTTTCAGTTCTTATATACCAGTCAGTTTAACCTGCCCAGTCCCGACTGCTTTTTTACCCAACCCACCCTCAGAACCCGACTGATGTTCAACTTGTCTTTTTTTGGCTCAAACCTCCGCGTTTGGTGAGAAACATCGAAAATTCATAGAGAAATCGCCCTCCTGAGCTTACAAATGATGCTAGAGGTGACAGTCGACCTTAACTTTCGTTCTCTCTCAGGGTACCTGGCTTCAAAGAAAACAAACTATGGGAGGGTTAACTAATTCAAGCCACTTTAAATTATGTATTTATTTATTTATTTGGTACGAAGTTATATGTAGTACAAGACTATATTGGTTTTCACACAATAATATAGGCGATATAAGCACTGTTCACTCACCCAAAACACCAACATATGGCACCTTTCTTTACGACATTACCACCTCATCACTTTTGTTTGTTTCTTTCTCTAGCTTCTTTATTTCTTTGTCCTCAACCTCAGGAATCACTTTCACCATGAATTTCGTCATTGGAGAGACCATGGCGCAACATGTCTTTACTCTCGAGGTTACTGCTAACAGGTAAATTGCCGAGTGTGGGGGGAGGGGGTCAGGTGAGGCCAGGCATTATCCCTGCTTGACATCAGGTAGAGGAAGGTCTCCCACATACGCCTACCAAATATCATCTGCGAATCTTGAACAATGTACAAATGACGGGCCTTGCAACTGACAGACGTACGATGCACGTTGGTGGGTCTGAGCACGAAAAAAAGTGGTGACGTGCATCGTATGTCGGGGAGACTGGGCGGGTTAAGAGCTGGTATACTCCTTTTCATAAATGAGTAATGTACTTGGCTGTGATGAGGTTCATGTCTGCTGAGTTGTATAAAAAACCAGCTGGGTATGTGTGATTAACCTGCCAAGTCCCGACCGTTTTTTTTACCCAGCCTATCCCCAGGTTCCGACCGTTTTTTTACCCAGCCTATCCCCAGGTCCCAACCGTTTTTTTTACCCAGCCTATCCCCAGGTCCCGACCGATTTTCGACTTTTTGTTTTTTGGCTGAAACCGCTTTTGGTGAAACATCGAAAATTCATAGTGAAATCGCGATCCTGAGGTAAAAAAATGTTGATACAGGTGTCACCCAACCTTACATTTTCCTTCTTTTTCAGGGTACCTGGCTAAAAATAACGAACTATGGAACGGTTAACTAATTCAAGCCACTTTAAATTACATACTTATTTCATTTATTTGGTACGAATTTATGTGTAGTAAAAGTCTATATTGGTTTTCACACAACAATATAGGCATTTATAAGCATTGTTCACTCACCCAAAACCCCAGTATATGGCACCTTCCTTTACGACATTACCACCTCATCACTTCTGTTTGTTTCTACCTCTAGCTTCTTTGTTTCTTTGTCCTCCACCTCAGGAATCACTTTCACCGTGAATTTCGTCATTGGAGAGACCATGGGGCAACATACATTTACTGGCTAGGTTACTGCTAACAGGTGAATTGCCCAGTGTGGGGGAGAGGGGGGGAAGGGCTTAAGAGGGGCCAGGCAGTATCCCCGCTTGATAGCAGGTAGAGGAAGGTCTCCCACATATGCCTACCAAAAATCACCCACGAATTCTGAAAAATGTGCACACAATGGGCCTTGCAATTGCATGACGTACGATGCACGTTGTTGGGTCTGTCCACCGAAAAAAGTACCGACGTGCATCGTATGTCATTGGGACTCGGCGAGATAAGAACAGTAACAAAAACTAGAACTCTCTAGCTATCCTGTGGACAGTCACTAGTCTCCAACTACTGCCTCTTACAATGATCTTGACCCCATTGGGGAGATTTAGATTATTATTTTTTTTTACGAAACGAAATAAATTCTTAGGAATTGGTCCGCGAAGTTTAATTTTCAGATTACTTGCTCAGGTCCCACTGAAATCTCCAGTAGACATGACCACTTTATCTCGTTCACTCATAAAATTGATATGACTTTTTCTGCCAATGCACACAAAGGATTTGGATTTTTCTATCAGCAATGACCCATGCCAGGACACATAACCTGGGCCCTTCAGATTCCTTCAGCAGCCTCCGGTTCTTCTGGAATCGTCACGAGGCTCTGAGACCAAAATAAAAATAATACCAGGGAAAACAATAGGTGGAGATTAATCTCTCTCTCTCTAATACAATAGTGCAGTATGAAAAGCAAGTGAAAAAAGCCAGTGTAACAAATTTTAGTGGAGAGTTCCTGCTTGTGTTCCCTCTGAATAATTTTAGTGGTACTTTATGCAACGTTGGATTGCATAAACCATAAGCGAATGACACAATTTGCTAATATTCTTATAATGACATTACGTTCAATGAGCTAAGTCAATATTCAGCCCATCTATACATAAAGAGAATTACTGTGTAAAAGGCAAAATATTTATGGGAATGCCAGGTAAATAATAAATAAATAAATGAATACTAAATAAATAAAAGTTAAGAACTCCTTTGATAAGTGAATTAAAGTTAAATGGGGGGAAGCAACAAACATTATCAACGGTCAACTTATTATTTACAAAAGTCATTTGCTGAAGTGCAGCAAAAACATGCACTGTACAATACTGTACACCCTAGGAGATTTATAATTATAAATTTACCAATCCATGAAACTATCTTTACAGCTGATGTAGGGAATAGAGTTGGTCAGTGTGCACTTAAATAAGATGATAATTGCCAATTATCATCTAACACAAACATGACGGCAGTGATAGAACCATACTGACAGAGCCACTAAATTTGGGAGAAATGAGATTTAACTCAATTGTGATGGTAAACTATTTTAGAAGTATCCCCTACAGTTTCTTCAAATCTAGAGTTGGCTGAGATTTTAGGACAGCACTGGTGCTAATATCACTGTTAATCTGAACTGGCCAGATGTGAGGCACAACTCTTCACAAAAACTTCATTCTGTTTTGAGCAACAAAAAGAAAAAGAAAAAAAAGTCCATCTCATTGTCCTGGTGTGTTTTCCCGCATGTCTGCCACTACAATCTATATTCTCAAACACTGCACTTTTCAGTAAAGATTCACCAAGAAGCGATGCCAAGGCACAGCAAACCCGTCCCCGGCAGTCATATTAGTGTTGACGTATAAACACAACAGGATATCTAGTCAAAGATGTCACATATCAAATTTGGAGTAAACTGGGTGAAAACTGACGATTTTATCTCCAATTGATATCTGAGGCCCAACCCACCTGACATTGACCCCCATATCATTAACTGGGGGGGGGTGACCCTCCCGATGTAATGTGGCATGTTATAAGATGCAGATTTGAAAGATGCACCTTTTGGTTTTGGTTTCACGTTGATATGACGAATTTGAAAGGAGTTATGGCGAAAAAATGATTTTGTACTTTTTTATGTGTTTCCATTTTTTGGACCTACAGCCTGGGCCTTGGCCCAATTTGGCCCAAAATTTAACCAGGTGATCAAAAGATTATAGCCCATTATCCCTGTAATTTTAGTCAAACTTGCACCAGTAGTTTTAGCGTAAAATTGTTACCAGACAGACAGACAGACAGACAAACAGACAAACCGAGTGAAAACAATACCCATACATAATTGTCTGCTTACACTTTGTATAATTATTTAAAAATTTAAAAATTGAATTTCTTGTTTTTTTGCACACTTGCAGTACTGTTCTTGTATGGACACTGGCCATCCCTTCCCATGCTCAATCATTATTTAACCCGTCACGTCCCGACCGATTTCCAACCTCCGATACCCCCCAGTCCTGAGCATTTTCGTATTTTTTTTTTTTTGGCTCAAACCTTGGCTTTTGGTGAGAAACATCGAAAATTCATAGAGAAATCGCCATCCTGAGGCTATAAATGGTGCTATAGGTGTTGAGTAAGCCTTACATTTTCCCTCTTTCTCATGGTACCTGGCTAAAGAAAACAAACTATGGAAGGGTTAACTAATTCAAGCCACTTTAAATTACATCTTTATTTATGTATTTGGTACGAATTTATGTGCAGTACAAGACTATATTCGTTTTCACACATTTATATAGGCAAGAGAAGCATTTTTCAGTCACCAAACACATCCACATATGGCACCTTCCTTTATGACATTACCACCTCATCACTTCTGTTTGTTTCTTGCTCTAGCTTCTTTATTTCTTTGTCCTCCACCTCAGGAATCACTTTCACCGTGAATTTCGTCATTGGAGAGACCGTGGGGCAACATACCTTTACTGGCCAGGTTACTGCTAACAGGTGAATTGCCCAGTGTGGGGGGGAGGGGGGGAAGGGGGTTTAGGTGGGGCCAGGCAGTATCCCTGCTTGACAGCAGGTAGAGGAAGGTCTCCCACATATGCCTACCAAAAATCACCCATGAAACTTGAAAATTGTGCAAATTATGACTCTTACAATTGTGCAATGCACCCGTACGTCGATGGGTGTAGCTGTGACAAAACGTTGCGACGTACCCATACGTCGATGGGATTCCTCGGGTTAAGTGTACCCACGTTACATGATTTACTTCTAATGCTGCACTGCTGTACGTTTTCAATTCACTCTATGCTTTTTACAATGAGTTCATAATGCATCCAGCAACATGCTGGGTGCCTGATGTCCCATCTCACGTATGCTAACCTTTAATCCCAGGGAAAGTTAAATTCGCTCTGTATATTTCAGTTTACCTGATGTCATTATGGCTTACTACATGTTTCCAATTACTTACATGCAGCAAGGTACTATGTAAACACAAAAAGTTTGCAACAAGCACCTTTGTGCTTGTTGCTAGCCCAATGGCTGCTCTGCTGCCACCTGTGATGCTTTCCTCCTCCCTCCCCCTCCACACAGATTACTAACTCTAGAAGGTCTCAGTTTATTTGCAAAACTCAATGCATCCGGCCATCCACATTTTGCAATAATAAATTGAATAATTACTGGAATAAAAACTATTCAAAACATCCTCTCAGAGGATATCAGTCTGAAGCAAACTCAGAATGTTAGCAACTGGACCCGGAATGGCTAAATGTACAGTTTCATTAAAAACATGTCAAATTTTAGACTTTTGTTACATACATGCATACTGGTACTATACATTTTTTAACAATAGCAGAATAGGGGAAGGAAAAACAAATGAATAAAAACAAATAATCCATACACCAGATTACAGGTGTCCTCTATTCATAAAGAATCTGTAACAGTTGAAATTAAAGTTGAAGATTTGGGAGAAATCATTCTGGGGAAGTCATACATACCATACAAACTCAATATCAATAGTAAAGTTGATATGGCAATGAGTCCTGGCACACCAAGTGGCTGTCAGTCACTGTCCCTTGCAAACATCCCTGAAATGCAGGATATAGGTGAAATACAGAATAACGAAACTCCCCCTCAACCTCACCTGGGCCAGACACCGACCCCAGGAGGAGATACCCAGGGAGCGGAAGTGAGCGGCGCGCGCTCCGCTCAAGACAGGCACACCTGTACCTCTCCTGCGCACCCCTCTCGCGCTCAGGTGAACCACTGTGCAGGTAGCAGTAATGGTGAATTACACCTCTGCCGTACCAGCCATTGCCAGGTTCAGGGTGGGGCTACTCCTATAGCCCCAGACAGCATTACGGAGTTGGCCACTAGCTGCCCACTTGCTGCTTCCCTCCCTCAGACATACCGGGTGACGACCACCTCGCCACACACGAGGAGGAGATGGCCACCAAGCCACCCTCGCTATAACTCCACAAAAGGAGGTAGAGTACAAAAGGAGGTAGAGTGACAGCCACCTTGCCGCACGTACTCACACCGGGTGATGGCCACCTAACTGCACATGGGGAGGAGACGGCCCCTAGCTACCGCGCTTGCTATAACTCCACAAAAGGAGGTAGAGTGACGGCCACCTTGCCGCACGTACTCACACCGGGTGATGGCCACCTAGCTGCACACGGGAAGGATACGGCCCCTAGCTGCCCTCGCTCTAACCCCACAAAAGGAGGTATAGTGACGACCACCTTGCCGCACTCTCTCACACCGGGTGACGGCCACCTAACCGCACACAGGGAGGACACGGCCCCTAGCCGCCCTCGCTCTAACTCCACAAAAGGAGGTATAATGATGGCCACCTTGCTGCTCCACTAAAAGAAGGGGCCAAAGAAAGTGCCCTCACACTCTCTCCCCACAGAGACGTCCTCACCCTCGACCAGCAGCTGGAGGAGGCCTGGCAAGGGCCCTTGGTATCAGGAGTCCGAGCCCTCTCCCTCGACCCCCGGTGATCCTAGTCCTTGTCGGACTCTGTTACACTAAGCTGCCGCAGCCCAGACTTGACAAAGGCCCAGCAACAAGACCTCAGCCCTGGGACCAGCCGAGATGTCCCTAGGACCCCAGGATGAGACCTCTCCAGCCCCACGTGAAGCCCCCAGAGTAAGCGTAGGCAAGCACGCCCCCTGACCCTGTTCGGGCCCAGCCCCTAAGCCCAGGCCTCCTCTCCCAGCCCCTAAGCCCAGGCCTCCTCTCCCCCCCCCGTACTCCTGTGGAAGGCCCCACCCTCTCCTGCACGGCCCTCTGATAACTCCTGGACAAGATTCTACGGGTTGGCCTCCAGTCAGCCACTGGAAGTCCTGACAACCCAAGGCATCCTGACGCAGGCTGCCAACCAGCCCCAGCCCTCTCCTGCCCCCAAGTCCCCTGGTTCTGTTTATTTTTGTGTGTTACAACTACAGTGCTTCCTCCAATTTTGCGAGAATATGGTCGACAAAAAACCTCGCAAAACAGAAATTCGCAAAGTTGAAACAATTAAATATATGCAATAAAGGTAAATTGGTCGACATCACCCCAAGGTAAGCACTTTTTCCCCACTCTTTCTCTCGACTCTACCTCTTAATTTTATGATGATAAATGAAACAAACATGGACTGATGTATTATACAGTAATATTATTATGAAAACATCATAGGTAAGAAACATAAAAAAGAAAAAAATGCATATTTACACTGATGTGAAGACTGGCGTGGTGTACGGGACTGGTGGCGGGGCAAGGCTTGGGTGCGACTACTGTGGTGTAAACAAACGTGGTGGGGCAGTAGAACACCGAACTAGGAGACACAGTACGCCCAGCGAACCACGACGTCACTACTCCGCGTGGCAAAGTAGTGCGGGAAGACGATTTTCCCACCACTCGACCTCGCAAAGTGAGTGATCACTCGCAAAGTTCATAAATGTTAAAAAATAAATGACTTGGAACTACCTCGCAAAACTGGTGATTCGCAAAGTTAAAGTTCGCAAAGTTGAAGGATGTACTGTAGTTCTCTGTAAAGTGTGTATTCATGTTGTGTCAGAGTTTGTTTGTTGGTAATATATGTGTAAGGTTGTTGCCCTGCCTTTTTATGCCCTGTTCCCTCTGATTGCCTTAATACAGCCCAACCCAGTCTAGAAAGAGAACCCTGTTCTAGGCTCCGTGTTTAAGGGACGAGAAGTCGCACCCTAATTCACGCAGCATAACACTGGTGGCAAGTGGTGGTTCTTGACCCGGTGGGTGGCAACAGGGGAACAAGGGAAACTTCGGAAAAATGGCAGCAAAACGACACGTCCAAATACCCAAATTCGACCTTAAACAGTATGACATCCACACGTACTTGGAGATAGTAAAACCACTACTAGACATAGCCTTCGACACAGACAGGCAGAAAATAGCAGTAACACTGCCACTGCTGGGTAAGGCAGTAGCCAGAATCTCACCCAAGATCATCCCGGACTTAACATGGTCAGAATTTTCCAAGCTTATGACTCAAGCAGTCACCCCCTCACTAGGGAAAGTCGTAGCACTGGCACAGCTCGACTCCCTTACCTACGACTGAAACCTCAACAACACACTTGTCCAGGCCAGGCGACTCGTCACCACCCCACACCCGGGATGCAACAAGGAAACCCAGGAGCAACATATTTTAATTCCCTGGTCAGGATTCTCCCTAGTACTGTCAGGGAGCATTTTACAATCCACGACCCTACAGGAAATATGGACCAGGATATCCAGCTGGTATGTCGCCTCCTGGCTGCCTGTACAACCCCCAGCAGATTGGAGCGGTAAGCAGATTCCCTACACAAAAGCTGCCACCAACACGCCCCCCTCACCTACCCCCAGTCCAGCCAAGCCCTACAACGACGCCCTCCATCCCCAAGGTTCACCCTTCTCGCAAGCGTCCGGACACAAAGGACACCAATTGGATCTCCATCAACCCCTGGGAGTTCACTGGATGTAGTGACAGATGCCCCCTCCACAACATCAGGGAACAACTGAAGGCAGCTCGGAGGAAATCCACCACACCAGGACGCCGTAAGATTTCGGTCCTGGAGGATGAGGGCACTGAGGGCGACACCACCACAGACAACCCCTTAGACCCTAGAGTAATGGAGCACGAGGACGACGATACACCACAACAGCTGGATTTTTAGGACCGCCCCCGCACCTCCCCACGGTGGCGGGGGTCACCTCAGAGAAATACAATACCGCCCCCCAGTCTACAATAAGATGAGACTGAATGGGGTAAAGGCAAGACTGCTAGTCAATATGGAAGCAGCTAGATCCTACCTATACAGCCACTTCTACTCTTGTCACCATTCGACCCTTGGCACGCTTTTCCCCATTTCAGCTCACCTTGTAGATGCGGGAGATGGCCCCCTGCCCATACGTGGGAAAATGCAGGCCCGATGCGCATACACACACCAGACCATCTCTGCATTACACCTTTTCATCATCTTCGACTCCTCCTGTCACGCGTACTACGGATACCTGGGGCTGCACCTTCTGCAAAAACTCCAGACAAGCATCGACTGCCACAGGCGACGACTCCAATTCAACAAATCTCTGGATTCCAGCCCCTAGCCCATCTGCACGTGCGTGCCCCCCCTCCACTCCGGGTCTCCCCCCCCTCTCCCCCTGGGGTTCCTGACCCCTTGTGTCTC
>JAGKTI010026019.1:0-13750 GCA_018397915.1 Birgus latro | reverse complement strand
AGCAGTCTCATCTCCACTGCTGTCACTCTTGACTTTTCATTTTCATGTCACACGATAGTCTTACATCTGTATGTTAAAGTTGACACTAACACTCCTTCATACAAGTCTAATGCAGCTGCAACACTCAAGCCTCTGTTTCTTACCAAGGCCTTCACAGGACCAGCAACTTTCCATCCATGTGTCACTCTACTTTCCACTTCTTTTGTTTATTTGCCTTTCTTTTCTATCACTGTACCCAGGTATTTGAACTCTTCACCAATTCCTGTCTCTCTCCATTCACTGTAACATCACACTGAGAATCACCTTCTCTCTCAATTACCATCACTTTACTCTTTTCTACATTTACTCTCAAGGCACGATGCTGACAGATATCAGTAAAACTCTGCACTAGTCTACAAAGTTCTTGTCTGTATTTGCAATTAGTACTTCATCATCATCATACAACAAATTTCAGACATTCCATCCATCACCATTCATTACCAACTCCTTCCCTCCCTCCATTACTCGTGTTTTTACTTCTGTCATCACCCCATCCATGTATATATTGAACAACCATGGGGACATCACACAACCTTGTCGCGTGCCCAGACTGTTCGTAAACCATTCACTTAGACGCCCATTTACCCTTACACATGCCTGTCTACCATCGTAAAAACCCTTGATGGCACCCATCAGCTTACCATTTACACCGTACATATGCAAAACCTTCCACAATCCTTCTCTGTGTACTTTGTTGTATGCTTTTGCCACACCACACACTGCTCTAGCATTTCTTGCTAAGCAATCCCTATATGTATTCCTCTGGCTGTTTAGATCCATTTCATTCCAATTCACTGATTCTAACTCCTCCCCTAATTTGGTCCTGTATTGATCTGCCTTTTCTTTGATCCTCAGTTTCTCGACTCAGTTTTTCTCCCCGACTGCTCCTCTCTCTCCTGGTCCACCTCACTCCTCTCAGCTTGATCTTGCATACCATAGTCATATGATCTGACAGACCTCCACATCGTCCTTTCATGGCCCTTGTATCATTAACCATTCCCAGTACCAACCTTTCTGCAAGCACATAATCAATCAGGCTCCTTTCAACACGATCCTCATTCCCTCTATACCATGTATATATATGTGCATCTCTGTGTTTGAAATATGAGTTACAATTCACTACCTCCATTCCTGACATATCCTTCAATCACTTCCCATTACTGGTATAATTTCTCCTGGTTCTCTATTACAACCTATTATGCTATCCTCAGGACCAGGTCCTACTCTTCCATTCATATCACCCATTATGATCACTGTATAGCTCTTGGGCATTTCACCCACTGCTTCATCTAGCTCATCCCAAAACCTGTCTTTTTCTTTCTCACTCCTGTCATTACATGATGCATACACTTCAGTCACTGCCACTTTCACCTTCTCAAACTTGAACTTGACATACATACATCTCGAGTTGACACAATTGCAATCTCTCATTCCACCCTGCCACGCTTCATTCATCAGCAAAGCAAGTCCATCCTCGCATCTTCCTCGCCCATTCATGCTCTACCTTACACACTTTACACTAGGACGGGCCAAAAATTTAAAATTCAACGAAACATGGCTATTTTTATGCCCTATAGTATGTTTTCACATGAACTAATTGTATTTTTGAAAATGAGCCTGGTACTCCAGCAACTTTCAGTTTAGTTTTTACGGCACTGATGCTCCAAGCATTCAGTGATTACTGGTGATTGGCAACTCTGTAAATGATGACCCATTGTTTTGCATTTCTGTTACCAACTACACGAACTAGTATTGGTTTACAGTTTTGAATTCTGTATGAGTTTGCGTATTTTACTGGAATCATGGACAGGAGGCGGTGGCGCAATCCGTAGAGGCATCTGCAGTCCTAACGGACCCAGGTTCAAATCACCACTGGGGCAGGGAACAGTTTAAGGATTTGAATTTCATTAAAATCAGGCTTTACTGATCTACCAGAAGACCTGCCAACATGTTGTAAAAATACCTCCTCTAATACCAGTACACCAGTCCTGTATGAGACAGCCCTAGCATTTATTCAACATGGACAGTGGGTGTTAGTGCCGAAGTGGTGACATGTAGTAGTGTATGGTATTTAAGAGGTCTGCTGGGCCTTGATAGCAGGCTGTGAAGCCTATGCCCAGAGTCGGACACATTAAAAAAAAAAAAAAAGTTACAGCACACGAGAAAGCACGAAACACTCTGTTTTCGGCTCGTCACGCAGTCTTCCGGTAATTCAGTTGCCCACTAGCTGTGATGTCATAAGGGCATACTGTATTTGGAACATAAATCTACATATCCCTACTGAGCATCCAAGCCTATGTGGAAACTGTTGCACTTGAAGTAGCAGGAATTTACGAGAAAGCTCCCACCTCAGCTATTGAGTACGCCAGTGTTGTTATTCATGTGAAATCCCTGGCAGCAAAGCCACAAGAGCTTAGGAAATATCTAGTGAGCAAAAGGAATTCCAGCACCTACATACAGAAACTTGCCAGCTTTGACACCTTATGTGACATTAGTTGTTGCATCATCATCATCATCATCATCATCATCATCATCCGGACCTCCTTTCCCACCCTAGGGCAGGGTCCAGATAGCCCAAATTTGCCCAACTCAATGAGCCACATTTCCGTTCACTCATCATTCAAGCTTCCAGAATCCTGGCTCTATCGGATATGCCAGAAACATTCACCATGTTTTGTAGCTTCACATAAACATATCTGACAGAGTTAATCCGGATGCTGCCACGTTAAAAGGGGTGCCAAATCCCTGATCATGCACTTCTTCTCACAACATTCATCCAGCCAGCTCGATCGCTTGTCAGTTCCCTAGCCTCACCGACTTCCATACTTCTCTTCCTCACACACTCATCCACCATATCTCTCCACCTTCTCCTTGGTCTGCCTCACCTTCTCCCTCCTTCAAATTCGTTCAGTACAGAGGGTGGATAGGATACAAAATAATGTGATTCGTGAAAGATGTGGAGTGAGGAAGTTGATGGACACCAGAATTGAAGAGAGTGTACTGAGATGGTATGGTCATGTGGAAAGAATGGATAACAATAGAGTAGTCATTGCAAATGTTTAAAAAACTTCAGTGCATGCACGTGAGAGGTCTGAGCTTCAGTGCGCTAGAGCAGACAAGATATCGCCTGAGGAGTGGCCTTTCTGGGTTGACCAAAATAGTTGCAGAAAAATGTATATTGGTGGAATAGACCAGAAGAAGACAGCACAAAATAAGTGTGCAGCAAATAGAGTGATGAAAAGGAAGCTTTATGAAGAGTCCACTAGAGATACTAAGCAAAATATATAATGACAGCATGTATTGATGAAAGTGATGCCTGTGATGAACAATATGATCAAATAGTCAGAACAGATTAGTCTATCCTGAGCTGAGTTGTGTAGCTGATTGATGTCAAGTAAGCAATAGAGACATCTCCATTGTGAATGCAGCACTGAAAGATATGAATATTGTTTGTGAAGAAAATATAGTTTATCCCAGTAAACTCTGCCATCAGAGAGAATACAGGAGAGATGTCACATTGCAACAGCATAAAAATGACTTGAAGGAGATCGTTTGCACCGGTTTTGATGGAAAAATTGATCAGATGCTCAAGAAAACCCCAGATGGTCAGAGAATTGAGAAGGAAGATCACTACTCAGTAGTTGCTTTTCCTGATGTCATTTACATCAACCATGTTTCTCCTGAAAGTGGAAGAGCAGCAGATATTGCCAAGGAAGTCATGTCTGTCATTTGAGAAACAGATTCAACAGATTCGTTGCAAGCTATCGTCTGTGATGGGACAGATGTCAGTACTGTACTGGAAAGAGAAATAGAGTGATCTGTGAGCTCAAAACACAGCTTGGCAGACCACTACAGTGGTTTGTTTGTTTGTTGCATCTTGTTGAAATCATTTTCCGAAGGTATTTCGAGGCAGTTGATGGTTCGACAACTTGTCCACAAGGCTGCAGAGGAGAATTAGGTCAACCGCTTGAATTTGACTCAGAAGATCATCCAGTTGTTGGTTATGAATGTGTTGCTGGAAAAACTTGCATTTTACCAGAAGGAGTTGTAAGTGACCTCAGCAGAGGTCAGGGCTACCAGTACCATGCATGTTTGACAGTGCAGTTGCCAAGTGGAGATACTGTATTAATGAAGGTGTGGGACCATCTGCACAACCAGGACTGCTAAATCATGCCAGGTGGCTTACAAAAGCTAATCATGTACTGCAACTTTACATGTCAAAGGAGCAACCATCACCTACCCTAAAATGTGTCGTATCATTCATTGTGAACTACTATGCTCCTGTATGGTTCAGAGTGCAAGCCAGCAGCTTGTGTCAGGATGGAGCCAAAAATTTCTTCTGCATGGTGGAGCTCCTTCAAAAGCTGCCATTGGAGGATCAGGTGATCATTCGCCCTGTGCTTCCCAATAACAGCTACTTCTGTCACCCAGAGAACATCCTGTTTTTTTTTTTTTTTATGCAAGGAAGAAGGAACCAAAGGCCACAGGCCTACATACTGTTCCTTCCAAGAAAAAGCAAAAACAGTACAAAAGAGAGCCAAATTCAAGATCCGTTCAATTCGAGATGCCTGGAGACACTGCATTTGAAAGACTGGAGATCATAGGAAGTAGGAAATACAGACAGAGGAAGACAGTTCCAGAGTTGACCAGTTGCCTAAATGAAGGACTGGGAGTAACGGTTAACTCTTGCATTAAAGAGTTGGACAGAAAAGGGATGAGAGTCTGTTGCTAGATGGGTACTACATGCCCGTCATAGAGGTGGAGGGATGCAAGCAGACAGTTCAGAGGAACAGTGACCATTGAAGTAGCGATAGAAGAGAGATAAAGATGCAACAGTGCGGCGAAGAGACAATGGTTGAAGGGAATCAGTAAGAGGAGGAGAGTTAATGAGACGAAAAGCCTTTGACTCCACCCTATTGAGAAGAGCCGCATGTGGGGAGCCTCCCCACACATGAGAGTTGTACTCCATACACGGGCGAATAAAACCCGTGTACAAGGTCAACAACTGTGCATGGGTAAAGAAAGTTCGAAATCGGCTTAGCACACCTAATCTCTTGGAAGCAGATTTCACAAGAGATGTAATATGTTCTTTCCAAGACAAATCCTGAGAGAATGAAACCCCAAGCATATTCAAGGATGATGCAGGACATAACTGTTCATTATTAAACATTAGTGGGTAATCCTGAGGAAAATTTTGTCGGGTTGATAAGTGTAAGAACTGAGTTTTGGATGCATTAAAAATAACAAGATTATTTTTACCCCAATCAGAGATACGAGCCAAATCAGACATTAGGTGTGCCATAGCCTCATCCCTTTTTTGTTGAAGTAACTGCTGAGATGGACGTTGCAGGAACCGAATGGAAAGGTGAAGGGTGGAATCATCAGCATATGAGTGGATAGGGTTAGATGTACAGCTTAGGTCATTGATGAATAAAAGGAAGAGAGTAGGTGATAGGACAGAACCCTGAGGAACACCACTGTTGATAGGTCTAGGAGAGGAACGATGGCCTTCTACAACAGCGGCTATAGAACGACCAGAAAGGAAGCTAGAGATGAAGGCACAGATAGAAGGATAGAAACCGTAGGAGGACAGTTTGGAAATTAAAGATTTATGCCAGACTCGATCGAAAGCCTTTGAGATGTCAAGTGCAATAACAAAGCTTTCGCCAAAGTTCCGAAAGGAGGATGACCAAGAGTCTGAAAGGTAGGTGAGAAGATCGCCAGTGGAGCGTCCCTGATGGAACCCATACTGACGATCAGAAAGAAGGTTGTGACAGGAAAGGTGCTTTAAAATTTTTCTGTTAAGAATTGACTCGAAAACTTTTGATACACAGGATGTTAAAGCAATTGGACGATAGTTAGAGGGTTGGGAATGGTCACCCTTCTTTGGGACTGGCTGAATGAGAGCAAACTTCCAGCAAGAAGGAAAGGTACAAGTTGAGAGACAAAGGCGAAAGAGTTTACCTAGGCAGGGTGTAAGCACAGAAGCACAGTTTTTGAGGACAACAGGAGGGACTCCATCAGGACCATATGCCTTTTTAGTATTGAGGCCAGTGATGGCAGAAAACACATCAGCTGAAGAAATTTTAATGTCAGTCAGGAGGAAGTCAGAGGGGGGAAGTGATGGAGGAATAGCACCGGAATCGTCCAAAGTGGAATTGGAGGAGAAAGTCTGAGCAAAGAGATCTGCTTTATCAGTAGAAGAAATAGCTACAGAGCCATCAGAGTAGAAAAGAGGAGGGAAGGATGATGAGGTAAAGTTGTTAGAAAGGTTTTTGGCAAGGTGCCAGAAGGAGCGAGAAGAATTCGAATTGGAGAGTTGGGAACATTTAGCATGGATGAAATTGTTTTTAGCAGAGCGAAGAACAGACTTAGCACGATTCCGGGCAGAAATATATAAAAGGTGTGATTCAGGGGTGGGTTGGCTCCGGTACCTCTTATAGGCCCTCTCCTTGTTGCGGACAGCATTAGAACAAGCGTGATTAAACCAAGGCTTTCTTGCATTAGTCAGAGGATATGAGAAAGGAATGTATGCTTCCATGCCCGAGAGAATAACCTCCGTAACGCGCAAGGCACACTCAGATGGCTCCCGGCCAAGGAAGCAATAATCATTCCATGGAAAATCAAAGAAGTACTGCCTGAGGGCCTCCCAATCTGCAGCTCCAAAGTGCCACAGGTGGCGTTTCTTTGGAGGGTCCACAGGCCGTACTGGAGCGATTGGACATGTTAAGGTAATAAGATTATGATCGGAAGAGCCCAACGGAGAGAAAAGATTAACAGTGTAAGCAGAAGGATTGGTTGTTAGGAAAAGGTCAGGTATGTTGGAACTCTCTCCAAGGTGGTCAGGGATACGGGTAGGGTGCTGTACAAGCTGCTCTAGGTCATTTAAGGATAGAAAAGATGTAGGCTTGTTCACCAAGTGGATCAGTGAAAGGAGAGGAGAGCCAAAGGTGGTGGTGAACATTGAAATCTCCTTGAATGGAGATTTCAGAGAAAGGAGAAATGGATAGAATGTGTTCCATCGTAGAAGTAAGATAGTCAAAGAATTTTTGATAGTCAGTAGAATTAGGAGATAAGTAAACAGCACAGATATATTTAGTCGGAGAATGACAGGAAAGCCAAAGCCAGAGAGTAGAGAATTCAGAAGAATCAAGTTCAGGAACACGAGAGCAAGATAGATCGTTGCGTACATATACGCAACAGCCACCTTTGGCTTTGAAACGAGAATAGAGAAAGTAGGAGGATACAGGAAAGGGTTTGCTGTCAGTTGCCTCAGACAGCTGAGTCTCAGTGAGAAAGAGAGGGTGAGGTTTAGAGGAGAAGAGGTGGTGCTCGACAGCATGAAAGTTAGAGGAATGGCCGCGAATGTTACAGAAATGAAGGAGGAGTGAGTCAGAAATTGGTTCCAGGCAGCTCTTTGAGTCGTCACCGGGAGAGGGGCGGATGGTGGGGGCATTTATGGTCCTCCCCCCCCCCCCGGGGACTCCGAGGCATGATTTTTGTACGCCATTTCGAAGAAATTTTGAAAAGGAAGTGTAGTGTGTAGCGTGTATGTAGTTTGGTGTTGACAGTTAGAGAAACTTGTATTGGAGAGCATGCTGGTCTACTCTCTGTGTAACTGAGACGCTGAAAAAGTTCAGTGAAGGAGGATGGTCAGGAACAAGTCCTGAGGGCTGATGAAACAGGAGCTTCAGCTCTCCCTGTCAACAGCTTTCCATCCTCCTTGGAAGTACTGCCCTGCTCGACTGGTGCTATAGTCTCCTCACCCTGTCGGCTGTTGCTGATGAAGATGTTGGCATATGCTTGATGGCGATCAAGTTGATGAAACAAGCACAGATGAATGAGAATGATGACCAAGCCTCAGTTAGAATATTTGAAAAATCGTCACTGAAGATAAACTTCGATGTCAAGAAGCACACCGAGCTGGTAGGGCTTTCTTCTGCCACAGTTCTTCCATTGCTGAAGAATAGACTGGACCAAATGGGCGAAAGCCAACCCATAATACTGGACGTGTACCCTTGCCACTCCCGAGGAGTGGAACGCTGCGTCATGGATGTCACATCCACCACAGGTAAAGTATTTAGGCATGAATCACGCCATGGTATGCTCGTCCAACGTAGGCGATCTTGCAGCTTGTTCCCGAAGCGTGAAAGTAAACAAGACTTTTGATGTGTTCAACTGTTCATTCCATTTCTACTGTTCTTTTTCTTTTTCACGAAATAATGCCTTTCATTTGATTTGAATACATTTATTTCAACTGTTACTTTTATTTTTAAAGTTGAAATTTAACCCAGAAATTGCATTTTAGTTACTCTGAAAAAGTAGCATGTGTTTCTAAGTTTTTTGGAGAAATAATTGTATTTTTAGATTCAAGTTGCTGGAATGGGCATGTATATATTGAAACATTTTTTTCATAGTGTTATTGTCATTGTAAAGGAGCACCATTCTGACTGTGTTTCAGCCTGGAAACCTGTTGGTTCCTTTTTGACCCGCCCTGCTTTACACCCTTCCACTCCTCCACTTCATACCCTTTCATCTTTGCTTCACACATTTCCATCACAACATATCTTGCACTCTTGAACACATTCACCATTTCCACCTTCTTGCTATCCTCATTCACACATCTCACATTCCACATGGCCATGCGAATCTGCCCATTTGGTTGGGGTCCTGGGCAGGTATTGGGCCCTCCGAGGCTCTCCGAAACATTTGCCATAGTTACCATCTAGCTTAGTAAATGGTTTCATTTGTACAGGAAACCATTTGGCTTGTCACTCAGTGTGGAGACCAAAAGGCATCCCTACATTGAGTGAGTGGATGATGGGCACCCCCATCTACCTCGTTATTATTATTATTATTATATATCCTGTACACCAGGAAACCATGTACTACGCTTGGTGGTAACCATATAACCACACTATGATGCCTTGTGGTTTAGTGGGTAATTAAGGTGCTCCAATCAGATTGAGCATGTGTAGGTTTATATTCAAGGGGTGGTTGGGGTTTATTGTTCACGTAATGCCACTCAGGGATGTGTGAGGCTGGTCACTCACATCTTAAATGTCAGGACGAACTTGCCTAGCCCTGGGCTTCTACGCTTCGTATAAGGCAGCACAGGATTAGATGATGGATGGATAGACTATTATTATTATTGTTATTAATATTATTTAGTTGTAGGTGGTGGCGACCATCATCCATTCTTTTGATGTAGTGCCGCCTGCTTCTTCTTTAGCCTTTATAATTCTTTTTCTGTGCCTTCCCTCCTCTCTTCCTATTTCTCCTATCTTTCCTGT
This sequence comes from Birgus latro, assembly GCA_018397915.1. Lineage (NCBI taxonomy): Eukaryota > Metazoa > Arthropoda > Malacostraca > Decapoda > Coenobitidae > Birgus > Birgus latro. Next base: position 4,418 of record JAGKTI010026019.1, on the reverse strand, counting down.
CACTTCTTATTGCTTTTCTTTCCTTTGCAGGCGGCTTTACATTGAGTGACAAGCCAAATGGTGTCCTGTAAGCCAAGAAACCATTTACAGTGCTGGGTGGCAACCATATAACCAAATCATACGTGCTCCCTACGTGTCAACAAGTGGGTTGGTGGAGGGTTAGTGCCCTTCCTGTAAAACAAATAACTCAAAAGTCAAATGGCCGCCCCTTACAGGATTATGGTGTCTGGCAATAGATAGATAGATTATTATTGCTTGTGTTTTAGGGGACACATCTGGTAGTGAGGGGTGTCAGTTACCTACTGTGTAATGCAATACAGTACAAGTCTTTATTATGCCCTGTGCACTTTGACAGAGCCCGTGGAACTGAGTGCTACATCCTGACACCCAAGGAGGTATCAAGAAAATGTGAGATAGTGAACACATCAGACTTAATAGGAGCCTTCTGGGTGCCCAGGGATGGCGTGTGTGACTCGTACAAGCTGACTGCCACTCTCCTCAAGCTGGCTATAAAAATGGGTAAGGGATATCACTGTATATTTAGATTGTTTTCATCTGAGGGAACTGGGCAACTCCTACAACTTAACTAAGCAATGATTGTGTGAAATTCAGTAAACCTTACTATGAGGTAGGGCAGATGTCTTTGGTTACTATATTCTTTTTACTCTAACTTGGCCTACAACTACCATCCCTCCTTATTGAATACCGGAATTTAACCCCCTGACGCGAGGCTCCCTACACCCTATCCCTGTCCCACAGCTGGGCTTATTTTCATAATTTGGATTTTCCCCCCCAATTTTTTTCTTTTCTTCCAAATCAAGCACATGTGATACCAACAAACAAAAAACATGTACAGTAGCTACTTACCCTTTGCTGCCATTGTAGAGGCCATTGTAGAGGTGGTATATATCTGCTACCATAGTAGTATATTTAATACAATATGAGTAAACCCTTCATAAGTAGATCTTTTAGAAGACGGAATCTTTGGTTAGCTGAACTCAGGCTGAGACCACGTATGTAAGTAGGCCGAAATGCGGAGGTAGGGGGACAAATGGCGCCAGGTGGACAAATGGCGCCAGGTGGACAAATGGCACCAGGTGGACACGTAGCGCCAGTCTGCTGCTTGCATTCAGAGATGGTAGTCGTGCCATTCATACTATCATCTAGAGCTGAGAAATGCTCTCATTTTGCTTTTGCCTTCTGCCTTGCCATGGAAAGTTCAAAGTGTAAAAGAAGTGATACTGGCACCTCTAGTCGTAAGGGAATGAAGCTAAAAAAAATAAAAAAAATAAAAGTGTTCGTGTGACTTAGTGTTAAGTGATCATGATTAAAGTTTAATACTACTATTACTGCAAATGTTACATTGCAGTCTATTATAGCGATTATATTTAAGTTAAGTTCTTAATGTTCAGTGAAATAAATACTGGGTACTGTTTAGAATGTTACGTTAAATTGTGAACTCAGCCACCTTCGTCTCCAACACAAACTGCCAACAGATCTGTACTGCCTCTAACGAAAGGTAAATTAGGTGCACTGAATTGTTTCTTTTTTGTCTTTCTTTATTCATTTTACACTGTATATGCTCCTTTAGTGTTGAAAAGACAAGTGCAGTACAGTAATAAGTATTGTTTTTGCAATATGGGGGGTGAAAATCCATCTCCAACACACGCTGCCAGCGGGTCTGTATTGCATCTGTGAATGATTTTGTACCAATTAACTATGACATCTATTTCTACTTTATTTACGCTTCCTCCAGCCGATTTTAGGGCACTCAGAACTGGACTCTCGTACTGAAGGGGTTAACAAAAGCTGTACCAACCCCGTGCACTTCCACAGATCTTTCCCACATTGAATAAAATCAAAACAAACTGAAAATACACCTGGCACTGAAGGGGTTAAAGGTATATTAAATGGACTATTTTTTTTTTTTCATAACTTATATAGTCATATGTGCTCCTTTAATTTAGTGTTGAAAGGACAAGTAATAGCTATTGTCTTAGCAATTTTGGGGAGTGAAAATTCAGTAAGATGGAAAATTCAGTAATTCGAACCAGGGTAGAGCCCCATATAGTTCGACTTATGAAGGGTTCACTGTATATGCGGTGAACAGATGGAGAGAACAATTTAATGAATTGTTGAACATAGAGATTGAAAGTAATGCAAGTATAAGTGGCTGGGGAATGGCTGGGAGAAGGTGGGATGTGAGAAGAGAGGAAGAAATAAGTAGGATGGAAGTTGTAGAAGCAATGAAGAAAGTTAAAATGAGAAAAGCCCCAGAAATTGATGGAGTGTGTGGTGAAATGCTGAAGAATTGGGGAGAGATAGTAATAGAATGGATGTGGAAGGTGTCCAGATTGGCCTGGGAGGAAGGTAGAGTCGCGGAGGATTGGAAGTCAGGTATAATTATTCCCTTGTATAAAGGAAAAGGGGAAAAAGAAGTGTGTGATAATCATAGGAGCATTTGCATTCTTAGTGTAATAGGAATAGGTTATGGTAGGATACTTATTGAGAGAGTTAGGGATTTAACAGAGGAATTAGTTGGAGAAGAACAGGGAGGTTTTAAGAAAGGAAGAGGTTTGTAGATCAGATATTCATTCTTAGATTATTAGTGGAAAAGTTTCTAGAGAAGGGAAAGATGTTGTATGCAGCTTTCATGGATTTGGAGAAAGCATATGACAGGGTGGATAGACAAGGATTGTGGAAAGTATTAAGAACATATGGATTAGATGGGAAGTTGCTGAAGGCCATTAAGAGTATGTATGAGGATGGTAAGTGTTGGAACTAGGCAAACCACACTCACCGGCAGCCTTCACGACGTGAACTGCCAAGGCATCCGGTTGCATACCACAGGAACCTTCCGATGACGTCATCACTCGTGACTTAGCAGATGTGTGCGTGCGCACACACACTAACACTCTCGTCCTCTCTTCTTAATTTGACAGAAGATTCCAAGGACGAAGCTGGATGGTCTATTTGCGTCTGATACACACTATGTATCCAATACATAGACTTTTGTGCGAGTACCATCAACACCCGATACACACTATGTATCCAATACATACACTTTTGTTTAATTACTATCAAGACCCAGTCTGTGGCCACATACAGATATGTGATGTCTCTTAAAGTATTATAAACTTTCTAGTCTCGGCTGACTGCTGCACGCAGCCGCTCGTTCGAGGCACCTTTCTTGGTGAGACAATCAGCCAGTTGTTGTGATGTATCCACCCAGGATACCTCATCAATCTCCCCCCGCTCCAACATGTCCTGCATTACAGCAATATCAATGTGCAATCTTCTGTCGTCTATGCTCTTACAGGAGTAAAGGGCGTCCACCAGACTCTTGTTGTCGACGAAACACTTTATTTTGATCTTTCCACATCCAGAAACCTCACGCAATATGTTGGAGAGATATACAGCAGTTTCAGCACATTCAAGCAGCGCCAACGCCTCAGCAGATAAGGTAGATTTGATGACCCTCCTGATCTTCCTTGTCTGCCAGAATATAGGACATCTTGCCTCACTAGCATCTCGTAGGAAGATCACAAAACTTCCCTGAGATCCATTGCCTACAAGGTTGGCAAATGAGGCATCCGAAAAGCACTCTATATGACAGTCCTCGATCGGCCCCATTCTTGGAATGTATAGTTTCATGTTGTCAGTCTTCACCCTTGAGATCACCTTATTGAGTCTAAGCAAATCCGCTACGGTAGCTCGGTTGCTATTCACGCTCAACTCACACACATCAAAGGCAATATCTGGCCGAGTGTATGTGGCAGTCCAATTGAGTTGCCCAATTAATGCTCGGTACTCCATTTTCTCAGACTCGGACAGCTCCCCTGATTTTACTGCTGCACGATGTTTACTCAGCGTGACTGGTTTCAAGGATGAAGCATACTGGAATTGGTCGAGCGTTATGCTGCCATCGATGTTGGAGATGACATTGAGACCAACGTATTTGAAGGCTTTTGATTCTGAACTGCTGATGAGGAATATTTGACTCAACCGATTTATCACTTGCTGTTCAAACTCATGTGTTTCAGCCCAAAGGAAGTCGTCGATGTAGATGCATACAATGCCTTCGACTTTGCCACCATTGCTCCAAAAGAACAGCGCTGAATCCAGTGATGATACTTTAGCTCCGAGACTCAACAACTGATCTTTTACGCGCAGATACCAATGCCTAGCAGCATCACAAAGGCCGTAAACAGTTTTCTTTAGTCTCCATAACTTACCATTTGCATATTCAGGCGGAGGACGTAAATGAACAACTCTCTCAATGTCGTTACCTTGCAGGTAGGCAGCTTTCACGTCCATAGTGTGGCAATCCCACTGGTTGGTGGAGGCCAAAGAAAGTGCCAAACGCACTGCTTCCTTTGAACAAGTAGGCGAGTCTTTTCGGAGATCCACTGTGTCTT
>JAGKTI010026018.1:0-13750 GCA_018397915.1 Birgus latro | reverse complement strand
CCACATTCACACCACAGCACTCCTTCACTTCCTCATTTGTCAGCCTTTCTCCATGTAACTCCACAAGCTTCTCACAAATATTTAAGAATATATTTGTAAAAGTATTGGTCGAACATAAACAAAATCGAAATTTGATTCTAACAGTCATTTTTTAGAGAAAGGTATACAGTATTATATATGATATGGTTTTTATTTCAGCAGAATCATCATAGACAATATCTAAAATCATAGCTAGAGAAATATGTTAATGTTGGTTAGTACCGTGGGGTGACTACACGCCCCAAAGGATAAAAATGCGTCTATTCTTCACACGACCAGGGGCAGGAGTGTGAAACTCTCAGTGGTCCCTCCCCTCACGTATTCAGGATGGGTCTGGAGAGGAGAGGAATGTCAGTGTCGCCAAATCGAAATTGTGAGCATACAATTTTCTGGGGAGTGTTCAAACACCCCAGGGTAGTAACGTAGGAATAAGTTGTTGGATTCAAGGTGTCTAACTATATGCTTATTAATGACAATTTCAAATACTTTCCCAAGAGAAAATGTGATAGCTTATTGATCTGTAATCAGAGCGGGTCAGAGAAACTTCCTTTCTTTGGAACTGGGTGGATATTGGCTTCTTTCCATGAATTAGGGAATGAAGAAGTACATGTGCATAGTCTGAATGAGTTAGCTAGAACAGAGGCAAGTTCTGGGGAACACTTTTTCAAAACAATTGGAGCAATTCCATTTGAGCCTGGATCTTTGTTGGTTGGTAAATTGTCTAGGATGGATTTTACGCATCTTGTCTGTATTTTAAGTGAAACAGTTTCAGAAGAGTCAAGATCTAGTACTGGGACGTTCTGGCTTACTTCCTCTATGGTAGAATTTCTGGCAAATGCACTGGCAAGGATATTTGCTTTACAATGCGGGTTATTTGTAATGTTGCCACCTGAAGATTTTAGTGGGGGAATGGGTGACGACTTGTTACAGTTATTATTGAAAGAACTGACAGCTGAACAGAATTTTCTATAGTCATTAAGATTGTTAATCAGTTTTGATGTTTCATTTTGAAGAAAGTTTGATTTGTCAATATTTATTACAGCTTTTGCATGGTTTCTAGCAATTTTAAATTGACAGAGTGATTCAGATGTTTTTTATTTTAAGTAAGAGTTATATGCTGATGATTCTTGGGCCGTCGCTCTGACACAATTGCTATCAAACCAGTTTGGAGAGTTCAGTTTTTTAGTAAACTGTTGACTTGGTATGAACAATTCCATACCAGACTATATTAAGTCATTAATGTGGGACTGGGTAGAATTGAAATCACTACAGAAGAAAGACTGCCATGGAATGTCAACAAGATAATTTCTAAATCCATCCCAGTTTGCCCTATCAAAGTGCTATCGGGTCACCCTGGCAGGCTCAGAACGGGGAGATTTTGGGGGCTAACTTATGAGGCTTTGATGTGATTGTGGTCAGAGGATCCAAGTGGTGACAGTACTACTGTTCTGTACTGATCTGGATTATTTGTCAGCAAGAGATCCAGGAAATGGGCATTATGGTCAGAATTATCTGGTATTCTGGTTGGTTGCTTTCCCAACTGCGTGAGATTAAACGATTCTGCAAACAGCTCGCACTCTGGACCAGTATCGTCAGTCCTGGCAGAGTGCAATAACCATTCAACATTATGTACATTAAAATCACCCAAAATGGTAACTTCGGCGCTAAGGGTAAGGCTAAGGTTATTCAACTGTGTGGATATGGAGTCAAATACACTAGGTTATGAAGAAGCATTGGTGAACCAATAGACTACACAGGTATATTTGGTAATATTTAGATAATTTAGTTTATGCAATGAGTAATCAAAAATAGTTGAAGTGAAGTTTAAAACAGTGTCAATTGCAAATTCAGATTTGGTATAACAACACGTGCCACCCTTGTTACAGAAGTTTGTGAGGAGATGGTAACCAGGAAAACAAAATAGGGATATTTCGGTAGAGGAAGAGATTTGGCATTCTGTGAGGAACAGGGCTAGAGAGGATACGGACTGTAGGAAAAAATTAACTGAATTCAAATTGGCACTAAGATTATGGATACTGGTGAAGAATAAGGCTGCACCCGCACTTCTCCGCTGACGAGAATGAATGGAATATGCAAAAGTCATTGCCGGCACAGTTGCTTGATGGCAAGTGGGAGGACCCTGTGCTGCCAGTCGAGCAGGGCAGTACTCCCGAAAGCTGATGACAGGGAGAGCTGGAGCTCCCGTTTCATCAGCCCTCAGGACTTGTTCCTGACCATCCTCCTTTGCTGAACTTTTTCAGTATCTCAGTAACACAGAGAGTAGACCAGCATGCTCTCCAATACAAGTTTCTCTGTCAACATTAAACTACATACACGCTACACACTACACTTCTTTTTTAAAGTTTGTTAAAATGGCGACTGAAAATCATGCCTCGGAGTCCCCAGGGGGGGGGGCCATAAATGCCCCCACCATCCGCCCCTCTCTCGGTGACGACTCACGGAGCTGCCTGGAACCACTATCTGACTCACTCCTTCTTCATTTCTGTAACATTCGCGGCCTTTCCTCTAACTTTCACGCTGTTGAGCACCACCTCTTCTCCTCTAAACCTCACCTTCTCTTTCTCTCTGAGACTCAGCTGTCTGAGTCAACTGACAGCAAACCCTTTTCTGTATCCTCCTACTTTCTCTATTCTCATTTCAAAGCCAAAGGTGGCTGTTGCGTATATGTACGCAACAATCTATCTTGCTCTCGTGTTCCTGAACTTGATTCTTCTGAATTCTCTACTCTCTGGCTTCGGCTTTCCTGTCAATCTCTGACTAAATATATCTGTGCTGTTTACTTATCTCCTAATTCTACTGACTATCAAAAATTCTTTGACTATCTTACTTCTACGATGGAACACATTCTATCCATTATGTAGATATTATATAGGCATTAGTATATATCTCATAACACAATGTACAGGATGTAGTGTCTGATTTCACATGATATTTGTACACAGTCTCTTGTCCCAGACTATCAAAAATCCTAACATATGATGTTTCTCAAAATATCCTCGTAGTCTAAACAAGCAAGAAACTCATGATGTATTCAAACACGTGGAAGCCCACAGGAGATCGATTAGACACTACTACCTTACCTACACATCCTTTCCCACCTGTATATAATGGGAGAGAGAAGCCCTTCACATCAGAAAGGGAGAGAAGGGGGTAGATTATGCCCGATAACACAATTAGGGCAGAGTAAGGAGAGAGGGGAGACTGGCCGTCACGCTAAGATCATTGTATACCGCTATCAAGATAAATCTACAATAAAACTCAGTAACCCAAGAGTCCTGTGACTCACCTTCGTTGATAATACGTCTCACGGCTTTATTCTGGTTGTATTAAATAACCCATCATCGACTTCCCAACAAGTACCTCCGATTACGTCACCGAGATTGGTGGCAGCGGTAACCACGAACCCATGTACGAAAAACTTATCTCCTAATTCTACTGACTATCAAAAATTCTTTGACTATCTTACTTCTACGATGGAACACATTCTATCCATTATGTAGATGTTATATAGGCATTAGTATATATCTCATAACACAACGTACAGGATGTAGTGTCTGATTTCACATATATAATTATGACGATTATCCTAAACTTCGCTTACGTGAATTTCAAGAAATACACACAAGGGTAAAGAAACAGTTAATGATGTCTAAGGAAGAAATGACAGAATCATTCAATAAGAAGGCAAAAGAATCAAACATCAGCATAGGTGATATTGTCTATGGCCTCATTCACACTAGAGACAACAAACTGTCACCAAAATTTGAAGGCCCATATAGAGTAATTAAGAGAAGAGCTAATAAGGCAGTGATTAAGTCACTATCGAGTGACGAAGAAAAAGAAATACATATTGATCACTTAAAGAAGGTCTCAAGAACCTTAGCTTGCAACTATAAAGCACCGGACACGACCGAAAATCCTAGTACACACTGTGAAAATAAGCCTGAAACAAGAAACACATATCGGAATAAATTGCGGTCGCATACCAAATAGACAAACATAGGTGCAACCAATACAGCTCTCACCATAACAAGACATTTACGTGACTTAGGAATCGACTTAGACTCCTTTTATAGGTAAGAACGGATATCTAATACAGTTGTTCTTTCGGTAGGTAAAGATGAAGCGAATGATTCCATGGATCATGTTCCTGTTGATATCAAGAGGATCACCTCACTTGCATCCTCAACATATAGTACGGCAGGGGTGCCTGATCGCCCCAATAGCCTCAACGGCAGTAGTACAAGACATAATAAGTACCGAAATTAGTCTGGACGTACTGCAAGATATACCAGTGATGTTACAGAAAATATCAGGACCACTCAGAACTCTGGGAGTGGTATTAACACGCCCTTCTTCACATGATCACCCCACACAGGAGGTAGCTGAATTAATGAAATTAACTGACTGGAAGCTAGAACAGGCTAAGCACGTAATGATCACCATGATCCAGGACATCCCATCAGCTGGGAGTAACACACTTGGGACAGGAAACAACATCTCGAATACACGTAACAGACGCGGTTTGTTCGACTTAGGTGGAGAAATTTTAGGGAACATTTTTGGACTAGCTACAGAAAATGATCTAGAGGAAATAAATAACAAATTTAACAAAATAGCACAAGTTCTCTCATACCAACATAAGTTGGCTGACACTCAACACCTTAATGATGACAATTGTAAAGAACCTAAGGAAAGCAGAAGCATCAACTCTAGGAATTGTGGATAAAGTAAATGCACTAGAAGGTAGCAATACACTATTCCAACACTTCTCAGTGATCATGGAACATATTGACTTAATAATACTACAGTTGGACAACACCAGGGCTCAGTATCAGTCTTTCATGAAAGGAATTGCTAATGCAGGTAACGGAAGGATCACTATTAATTTACTACCCATTCACAACCTCAGGCAAATAATTAACCAAGGCATACATAAACATGGTCTGAAACCTTTGTTTGAGGAAAGAAATTTAATGTTATATTATCCATACTTGGAAGCAACACTGACAACAACATCAATAGTAGTCCATGTACCGTTCGTAACAGATGACTTTTTCACAGTCTATCAAATATGCCCTTTTCCTTCTAAGAAAGATGACTCATTAGTCACCATCAACATCAAAACAGAAGTCATCATGGTTTCCGAGAAACAGGATGCCGTAGCTTTCACTAGTGACAGAGCAATGGAACACAAATGTCGCACATCATTACATGCATTTCACCTTTGTCCTGCGTACATCTTCACGTTTCAGCCAGCTGAGACAGTCCCTTGTGAAATGGCTATCATAAAAAATCATGCCATCGCTCATCATTGCAGCTTCACATTTGCGCCAGATAAACTCATTCATCATCAATGCATCGGACATTCACAGTTCTTCTACTTCACTCAAAATACATCAGTTTTTGTGACCTACCCAGATACATCTCCAGTCCATACATCAGCATCCGGTTTATACATCTCACCATATTACTGTGCAGTCCTGACACATACATTATCCACCTTGCCCACTAAAAACCATTATGCCATTCTCAACCACACACACAAGTACTTCCAGCCATTGCCTAGGATGAACTTAAATGCAAGCTCATACATTAAGTTGACTTCACCCAAGTATGAAACCATGCAACTAATAAATCAGACAATACAACCTTGGGAAGAATACAGTAGGATTATGTTTAACCCATATTATGTATACAGCCCAGCTCCAGCCATCTTTGTGATTTTCTCCATCATATTTGTTGTATTACTTTTGGCCATGCACAGAATGCAAGCGAGAATTGCTAACCTTGAATCAGTGTTTAAGAACTGTTCTGTACAAGTGAGACAAACTGTGTAAATAGTGTATATACTGTACATATATGTTTTATATAAAATAACGAATTATGGGTTACACATAATATAGGCTTACTTTAATTATACTATTATATCTCATTTATATATGAATACATACAGTAAGTCCTTCTCATATATATTGTATAACTGACTACATTTGACTTGTCATTGTATTATTTTATTATTACTATTATACAGTATATGTACAATTTTATAACTACAATGACTACATTATCCCAGTTATGTAACTTTTACAATATTATATACTTCACTTAACTTACAAGCTGATTGTAATATGTATTAATAAATTAAGGACAATATTTCCTGTCGTTGGTACGACAGTGGGCGTGACCGAGCGTTATGTAGATATTATATAGGCATTAGTATATATCTCATAACACAATGTACACGATGTAGTGTCTGATTTCACATGATATCTGTACACAGTCTGTTGTCCCAGACTATCAAGAATCCTAATATATGATGTTTCTCAAAATATCCTCGTAGTCTAAACAAGCAAGAAACTCATGATTAGACACTACTACCTTACCTACACATCCTTTCCCACCTGTATAAAATGGCAGAGAGAAGCCCTTCACATCAGAAAGGGAGAGAAGTGGGATAGAGAATGCCCGAGAGCACAATTAGGGCAAAGTAAGGAGAAAGGGGAGACTGGCCGTCACACTAAGATCATTGTAAATCGCTATCAAGATAAATCTACAATAAAACTCAGTAACCCAAGAGTCCTGTAACTCACCTTCGTTGATAATACGTCTCACGACTTAATTCTGGTTGTATTAAAGAACCCATCATCGACTTCCCAACAAGTACCTCCGACCACGCTACCGAGATATCGACCCATTAGCTTATTATCAGACATTTACAAACTCTTCACTAAAGTCCTTAGGAACAGAATAACTACAAATTTGAAGGGAAAACAACCTCGTGAACAGGGAGGACTCAAAAGCGGGTATTCGACTATTGATCATCAACACACAATGAATCATCTAACTGAGAAAATTACATAATATAATAGGCCACTCTGCTTAGGTTTTGTTGATTACGAAAAGGCTTTCGATTCATTGGAGCACATATCAATTATAAATTCACTGCGAGAACAAGGAGTGAATGAGAACATTGTAAAACTGCTCGAAAACATATATAAAGAGGGAATTGCTACAATAAAGTTACATAAGGACTCAGAGAAAATTAAGATTGAGAAGGGTGTGCGCCAGGGAGATACAATTTCAGCAAAATTATTTACAGCATGCCTAGAAAGCATTTTCAGAAAGCTAGACTGGGAAATCAATGGAGTGAACATAGATGGGGAAAATTAAACCATTTAAGATTTGCAGATGACATTGTCGTAATCTCAGAAACAGCACAGACATTGCAAGAAATGATTAATGACCTGAACAGAGAAATTCTCAAAGTAGGGCTAAAGATGAACCGGAGTAACACTAAAGTAATGTTTAATCCACAAACAGATTAATTGGAGAAATTCGTGAATAAGTCGATGAGTACAATCACTAGGGACAAATATTAAAATTAACGAAAGATAATGATAGCGAAATAAAAAGACGTATTAGAATGATGGAAAGCTTTCGGTAAACATAGAGACATTATGAAAAGTAGCTTGACAGTTTGTATGAAACGAAAAATATATAACGAATGTATAATTCCAGCTATGACATACGGTTGTGAGACCTGGAAACTGACAAAATCGATGGAAAATAAACTAATCCGTTCTCAGAGAGGAAAAGATCAACTTGGGTGAGAGAGCAGACTAAAGTCAAAGATATTATAGAAGTTATAAAAGAACAGAAATGGAGGTGGGCAGGCCATGTAGCAAGAATAAGGGATAACCGATGGAGCAAGAGGTTGACTGACTGGACACCAAGAGATTGTAAGCGTAGCAGAAAAAGGCCAGACAGGAGGTGGAGAGATGAGATAGAGAAATTTGCAGGGAAAACGTGGCAAAGATTGGCTCAGTCAAGGAATTCGTGGAAAAGGTTGGGGGAGGCCTTTGTTCAGCTGTGGATTTGTAATGGCTGATGATGAATATGATGATTAGCCAGTTTAGACTCAAACAGCTTCACGATTGTTATATGTTCTAATTTATTTTCAAATTTGGTAGTTTCCAACTCCAAAAGATCTTTATCGTCATCTTTCACTATTGCTGCTTCTAAATTAACGTAGCTTTCTTCATACTTAGTCCACCTATCGTTTAGTATGTAAAAAAAAAAAAAAATGCTTAATTTCTCTCTTGACTGAGGTGTTTCATCCAGTAGTTGCTTACATTCATTTATGGCTCTCTTTATTCCTCCTGCCTTACGACTGGATGACCTCTGTAACAAGGTAATAAACATTTTGACTGATATATAAATTTATCTGAATCACCCTTATTTCAAATTCAGTTTTACCACCACAAATTTACTTGAGCTCAGTAACTATTAATCATTTTAAATTTTAAAGTGTAGGGATTGGGTTTATGGTATTAAACTTATCTCCCTGGGTTGTTAAACCTCTGGGGTTATGTCTTTATCCCCACACTCTTTTTCCCAAATAACCCAACCCAAATTTCCCTGAGCTCAGAACCAATTAACATCTTAATATAGCATAGGACCACCTAAAGCTTGTACAGCATAAATTGTTCTTTCGTTAACTCAATGTAATTTAAAAATTTCGCCAGAACAGCTTCTCTGCCATGGTTATTCCAGTGTATACCATGGGTTTTAGAGTTGCCTGGAAGGGTTTTTCTTTAGAGGATAAAATCCTTTCCCTTACATATCCACTGCAACTTCCTATTTACAGCCATACTAAATAATTTATATGTACCGTAACAAAGCGGTGAACCATATGGTAGGTTTCCAGGCTCAAGAAGGGTTATGGTTACGGAGGATTTACATCAACCTTCAATGGCTCCTACAGTGGCCAAAATATTTTCAACAATTTCATTAACTTCCACTTCTTCATAAATGTCATTTCCTCCCAGGAAAAGGATAGTACGAACATGCTCCCAGTCCAATACGGCATTTAGTCACTCATCATCAGAAAAGGAACTTGCCATTCCAGCATGAGCCCTGTAGATACAGTATGTATTTCCGTCTCCGCTACTTCTACGGAACGTGGAAGTAAGCTATGCCCCGCAAACCTGACCTTGAAACCGTTCAGTGCCATTGCACACATCTGTTTCCTCACTCGGGGCGCCAGAAATGTCAGAAATTTTGTACACTCATTTCTCGGATGAGTGTTAGTCTAACCACTACCAATACAAAATTTCAATAATGGAATCTCTTAGGAAATTAGGGTATAACTGATTCTGTAATTCACCAGTAATTATCTCCTTAATCCTAGCCAGTTCCCCCTGATTTGGCCAAATCATAAAGGTTACTTACCGAGACAGAGTCGGGATAACAGATGACAATGGGCGTGAGGTTTCGGTCGGTTTGCCTGGGGCTTCCAAGTGTCCTGGGTGCGTTATTTACGACGTGCAGCTCGAACGAGCTCTTGGAACAGAGTGTGAAAAAATGGCGTCTCTCTCTTCCCTCATAGGATTCAGAAATACCAACTCTTTATTAATTACAATTAGCTAACTACAGTTGAATTACTTCATGAAATATACAAGGTAAGTCTAACTTTAATCTTAGTTTTAATTAAAGAAAAACCAAATATTCCCTTTATCAGTATAAACCCGCCTCAGGATTTCATCATCAGGACACATCATCCTAGCACACTGGTGCAGTTAGGTCAATGGAAAACTCCTAAATTTTACATGTATTTACAATATAGTTGTCCACAAGGGTTAAACGCAGTAGCATTAAATTAATTAATAATAAGAATTATTAAACAGAACGAAATTTCTGGGTTATAAAACCGCTTGAATTAATCATTAACACTCTCCGGGTTTTCCTCTGCTTTCAACAGGGACAACTATTCTAAAGTAAAGGGAGCAACTGCTCTGGGGGGAAATATTTCCCACAAGTAATAAGCTAATTGGTCACGAGTTACTATGATCTTTTGAGTCGCCTTTTATTGTAAAGCATAATAATTGTTGCATCAAACCATGTTTTGAGAATTTATTTCTTCTTACAACACTGGGTAAATGAGTGGGTGAGCCTGTTTTGTACTTCTACTCCTGTATCCGACAGTAAATCTGCTAGTATTCCATCTTCCCATGGGGCCTCCGCCCTTTTCATACTTTTAAGAGAACTGTTTACTTCGTCTGGTGTTACCTCGGATATTTCACTTGTGTCCACCGAAAAGTTAGCTATTGGCGCTATTGTCTTTCATATAGTACTTTGTAAAATTCTTCAACCCTCCTCACCATCCAATCTTTGCATTTAATGACTTTACCATTTTGCCCTTCAGTGATATAATTTGTTGCTTTCCTAGTGCCATTTTGCTTTAGACCAATTGCAGACGTTTTCTTTTTCTGTTGTTTTTTTGAGCTGATTCGTGTTTCTCTTCTTTACTCTTCTCCCTGTTTCCCGTTGATAAGCTTATTTAATTCAGCTCTCCATTTCATATTTGTTTTTGCTTTCATCTCATTCTTCTTTTCATGAGCGCGAGGGTCATTGCTGAATACTTTTTGGGTTTGGTTGTCTTAGCTTTCCCTACTACCTCCACTAATTTCCATAGCACTTTTGCTAGTCCATCATTCATCTCAACAATGTCACACTCTATATAATTTAGGGCCTGAAATCTGTTCGTTATTCCTAACTGAAAGGCTGCTTTGTTTTCGCCAACTCTCATTACGCATATCATTTTATTTTTAATCAGCCTTTTTCCTTCACTTCTGAAACTGAATTTAGCTGTGCAACCCACCATTCTACGGTCAGTTCCTATATTTGCTTTACTGATAACTGGAACATTTATGATCCCGTTGTTCTGATCTGCTATAATGAAGCCAACTTCATTCTTTGTTTCTCCATTTGGACTTCTCCCGGTCCATTTTCTCACTGTTCTGTTGCAAAAGAATGTGTTGATTATTCTCATGTTATACATTTCAGCTAAATTTACGACCATTTCTCCTCTTTCATTCCTTTCTCCCACTCCAAATTTTCCCATCCGTGATTCTCCATTTCTCCATTTGCCAACTTTGCAATGGTGGCTCCACTGAGTATAGTATAGATGGTCTTTTCTTCTTCCATAATATGGAGGCTGTTGTCATAGAATGTTTCTGTTTCTTAATCTGAGCTCTGAGAAGTCAGTGCGTATATTTGTATTACTTTCAGGGTGTATGTTTTGCCTAGTTGAATTACAGTCCATGCTACACTGTCAGATACCCTGCTGACTTTAACAATGTTCTCTGCAAGATACCTGTTAATGAGAAATCCTACCCTACTAGCTCTTTTATTTTGCCTTCCTCTATAACAAAATAGGTGGTTGCTGTCTTGGTGCTAAATTAATTTTTCTTCTTTTCTGTGAATTTCCCTCACACCTACAGTATCCCAACTATTGCTTTTTAATTGTCATTAAGGTATCAAGTTTGTAATCTTACATTGTATGTGTAGATCTTCATGGATTTCAGTTTGTTTATTGTTATGGTCTCTGATTTGCCGAGACAGTGCGCACATCCCGGTGCTCCCTGTGATACATTCCCGGGAAAGGTATAAATACTCCCAGGAAAATCCCGATTCAAAGGAGGTGACACATTTGTAATGCTCACATCCCGGGAATTTCCCGTGATGACTAGAATGTAACGGGATAATATGATTTTCCCGGGATCCCGGGATCCTATCTCTCACTGGAAACTATTTGGGTCCTGTTTATAATTATCAACATTCTGGAATACCTGACTATTTAGACATGGATTCTCATTCTTTCTCATCTCATTTATTTTAGAGTAAAATAAAAATGCTGACGTAGCCACGATATGAAATCAGTAGTACACACATCAACGTTTTAATAACTTCATACACACCCGTCCATTAATTATTAAAAAACATACCTAAAAGGTAGTAAATTGGGGGGCGTGCACTATAGCTAGACCTTCTAATTTACCAATATCGTTAGTTTGTGAACCACTGCTGTAAGTTTGTAGTGCAACAGGATTAATAACTATCTGTTGGCATTTGTCAGACACATACCTATATATTCCATTGTATGGATGCACACACAATACAATCATGATATCAGAATCAAAATATTGTATGTGACTATTTTTACTGCGGCACTTGACAACAATTATATTGGATGTGTTAATTAAAGTATGTAATGTATGTGTCATACGTTTAGAATGTTATGTGGAAGTGATTGATATTTGGGTTTGTTTCCGCATAATAAGAACTTATTTCACATTTGTCTAATTGTTTTAAGTAGTCCTTTACTATTAAAATGTATTTTTGATCTCTGGAGAGTTCCCCTTATGGTGAGAGATTCACGCAGTCCAGAAGTGTGAATGAGATATGTACTGAGACATTCCTGCGATCCCGGGATATTTATGCAATCCCAGGACATTTGGGAATCCCGGGAAATTCCCGCAACCTCTAGCTTGATTGCGTCTCACATCATTTGCACCGGGAATATCCCGAGACTAGTGCCGTATATCTCGGGAAAAAAACGGGATCCCGGGATCTCATTTGATGAACCCTAGTGCGTACTTACTTTCGGTGGCACACTCCGTAAGCACAGGTGGCAATGAGGTTGAACCTTTAGTAGATGATGATCTAACAGCAACGCCCGAGAAATTACCAGTAGAATTCATGTTTGGTTGGGGGGATTGCGGCAAGAAATGTCACCTACCTGCCACATAGTTTCTGATGACGTGTAATTTTTGTGCCGCCTCATTAAATATATCCGGTGGAGCCCTATATATTTGTGGTGGATCCCATGATCCACGTCGTCTAAGACGGTAACCTTTATATCTGCAAGGCTTTCCCCGCGCGTGAGAGAGAGAGAGAGAGAGAGAGAGTTGGGCAAGTCAATAGGCCCTTGCTTGATTATCCCCTTCCCTGCACCCTGTTAATCCTTTAAGAAATTAATATACGTTAATCCTTTAAGAACTTAATGTACGACATTCCTCAGTCACCCTTTCCTTACGGTATATATTTCATTGTTATCCATAAGTGTGTGTATCAAGAATTATGTTTTATGTATGCAATATTATTTATTTTAATACTGTAATTATTTAGCAAGAAATAGGGACGTAANTAGCTGTTAGTTTACTTGATTACTTTTATATGAATCAATGTTCATGTAACTAAAATTCACGTGCATATGTTTAATGACACTATATGTGATGATGTCCATTAAGCAAGATTTTGTCTTTGATTAATTTCTAATATTATATGTGTGTGTGGGGGGATTGTGTGTGTGTGTGTGTGTGTGTGTGTGTGTGTGTGTGTATGTGTGTGTGTGTATGTGTGTGTGTGTGTGCGCGCGCGCGTGTGTGTGTGCGTGTGTGTGTGTGAGAGAGAGAGAGAGAGAGAGTTGGGCAAGTCAATAGGCCCTTGCTTGATTATCCCCTTCCCTGCACCCTGTTAATCCTTTAAGAAATTAATATACGTTAATCCTTTAAGAACTTAATGTACGACATTCCTCAGTCACCCTTTCCTTACGGTATATATTTCATTGTTAGCCATAAGTGTGTGTATCAAGAATTATGTTTTATGTATGTAATATTATTTATTTTAATACTGTAATTATTTAGCAAGAAATAAGGACGTAAGTTTAGAACACTAGTAATTGTCAGTGACTTAGTAATCTCCCTTGGGATTTTTCCCCTCCCACCTTCTGTATAAAAATGACAGGTGTACTCCTACTTCCTTCACTTTGCTCTCCCCTGAAGATGTGAATACACGAAAGCGCTCGGGATATCTCGTGTTTCCTTTTCCTTGTGGATATCAGCAT
>JAGKTI010026017.1:0-13751 GCA_018397915.1 Birgus latro | reverse complement strand
TAATAAAAAATTGAAAATAAATCCACTGAAGAAAAGGCATGCTCTTCAGCGAAAAGTGTGTGGTACCTGTACAGTTTTCTACCTAACAAACTGACTCTAACTACAAAGAAGCATGCAATATCTTAGAGTATCTTGGAAGGTCCATTCTGCTAAATGCATGGAAAAATAAAGAAATAAATCGTGAGCATTTATTGGAGAACTGATGATCTGGAAAGCAGTGCTGTACAGTACAATCATCATAAATCCCTTCCTCAAGGTTATGCAAACGACTGCACCCCACCAAGTTTTCCCTTATCTGACTGTTGTCACTCAACCCCCTCACTCGTTACACAGCTGTTTTGCAGATAATATAGTAAATATGCATGAACTATGAGGAAAAATGAACCAAAGATATATATCTTGAGCATTTACTGGTGAAATAATGATTAGCAAAGAAGTGTTGTACAGTACAATTATCACGACTCCCTTGCTCAGTCAAGCATAGGGCCACGGCCTGCAAATTTATACCTTGCCTGACTGCAATACACCACCCCTCACTCGCCACTCAGGTGGTTAGCAGAAAATTCAATACACTGTACTGTATACACATGAACTGCACACACAGTAATTTTATTCAACAAAGAAATCCTTCCTTTCAATCAAATAGATTTTATCTTCTCTGCCAGTGCAAATGTTAATGCACTCTAAGATGATATATAAATTAACCTTAGAGTGCATTTGAGGAATAAACTGGTGGGCCATGGCCGTACACAGCAGAGCAAGGGAGCCATTAAAATTTTACTATACAACACTTCTTTCCTAATAATCAGTTCACCAATAAATGCTCAAGATTTACTTCTTTAGTTTATTTCCCCATGTTGAATAAAATAACAACGTTTAACAAAATGAACTTACTGTGTGCATTGTGCACTCCTGCAAGACACTGCAATCATGTGTGTTACATCTATGGGGTGTGTTTAAGATGTGGCTGTTTCAAATGGAATGGACTGTTGACTTGATTTTTTATTATTTTTTAACAATTTATTTGGGTGATAAATGTGCTGAATTATCCTATGATACAATTAATTTGACACACCAAAGTAAAAATTTAGAGATATAAGCCTTCAACACAGCACAAAAAGAGGTTGATGGCAGCTTGAGCCTCGAGTGACTGTGACATCATAGGCCGCCAAGTCCGGAGACTAAACAGCAAAAAACCTCCACTGGTGCTTTGTTCCACTGCGCAAGAACACAAGTAGAATCACACAGATGAGGGGATCATATATACACAAGAGAAAGATATTTGCAAAGCACTAAATAAGAATTTCCAACCAGTTTTTACGGAAGAAAATAATTTTGAGAGGGATGATATGGAACATGCATGCCCACTACAGCGGGTCAAAAAGGAACCAACTTAGGGTTGCCAGGTTGAAACATAGTCAGAATGGTGCTCCTTTACAACGACAATAACACTATGAAAAAAATGTTTCGATATATACGTGCCCATTCCGGCAACTTGGATCTAAAAATAGTTATTTCTCAAAAAACATAGAAACACATGCTGTTTTTTTTAATGAACTAAAATGCAGTTTCTGTGTTAAATTTCAACTTTAAAAATAAAAGTAACAGTTGAAATAAATGTATTCAAATCATATGAAAGGCATTATTTCATGAAAAAGAAAAAGAACAGTAGAAATGGCATGAACAGTTGAACACATCAACAGTCTTGTTTACTTTCACGCTTCGGGAACAAGCAGCGAGCTTGCTACCATGATGTGATTCATGCCCAAATACTTTACTTGTGGTGGATGTGATGTCCTTGACGCAGCATTCCACTCCTTGGCAATGGCAAGGGTACACGTCCAGTACGATGGGCTGGCTTTCGCTCAATTGGTCCAGACTGTTTTCAGCAATGGAGGAACTGGGGCAAAAGAAAGCTCTACCAGCTCAGTGTACTTCTTGGCATCGACGTTTATCTTCAGTGCCGATTTTTCAAATACTCTAACTGAGGCTTGGTCATTATTCTCTTTTGCTTGTTTCATCAACTTGATCGCCATCGAGCAAACGCCAACATCTTCATCAGCAACAGCCGACAACAGGATGTTCTCTGGGTGACAGACATAGCTGTTATTGGTAAGCACAGGGCAAATGATCGCCTGATCCTCCAATGGCAGCTGCAGAAGGAGTTCCACCATAAAAAAGAAATTTTTGGCTCCATCCTGACATGAGCTGTTGGCTTTCACCCTGAACCACACAGGAGCACAGAAGTTCACACTGAATGAAATGAGACATTTTAGGGTTGGTGATGGTTGCTCCTATGACATGTAAAGTCGGAGTACGTGATTAGCTTTCGTAAGCCACCTGGCATGATTTAGCGGTCCTGGTTGTGCAGATGGTCCCACACCTTCATTAGTACCTCCACTTGGCAATTGCACTGCCAAACATGCACGGTACAGGTAGCCCTGATCTTTGCTGAGATCACTTACAACTCCTGGTAAAATGCAAGTTTTTCCAGCAACACGTTCATAACCAACAACTAGAAGATCTTATGGGTCAAATTCAAGTCCCTCCTGTTGTCCTCAAAAACTGTGCTTCTGTGCTTACACCCTGCCTAGGTAAACTCTTTCGCCTTTGTCTCTCAACTTGTACCTTTCCTTCTTGCTGGAAGTTTGCTCTCATTCAGCCAGTCCCAAAGAAGGGTGACCATTCCCAACCCTCTAACTATCGTCCAATTGCTTTAACATCCTGTGTATCAAAAGTTTTCGAATCAGTTCTTAACAGAAAAATTTTAAAGCATCTTTTCTGTCACAACCTTCTTTCTGATCGTCAGTATGGGTTCCGTCAGGGACGCTCCACTGGCGATCTTCTCACCTACCTTTCAGACTCCTGGTCATCCTCCTTTCGGGACTTTGGCGAAAGCTTTGCCATTGCACTTGACATCTCAAAGGCTTTCGATCGAGTCTGGCATAAATCTTTGATTTCCAAACCGCCCTCTTACGGTTTCTATCCTTCTATCTGTGCCTTCATCTCTAGCTTCCTTTCTCGTCATTCTATAGCTGCTGTTGTAGACGGCCATCGTTCTTCTCCCAGACCTATCAACAGTGGTGTTCCTCAGGGCTCTGTCCTATCACAAACTCTCTTTCTTTTATTCATCAATGACCTACTAAGCTGTACATCTAACCCTATCCACTCATATGCTGATGATTCCACCCTTCACCTTTCCATTCGATTTCCGCAACGTCCATCTCAGCAGTTACTTCAACAAAAAAGGGATGAGGCTATGGCACACCTAATGTCTGATTTGGCTCGTATCTCTGATTGGGGTAAAAATAATCTTGTTATTTTTAATGCATCAAAAACTCAGTTCTTACACTTATCAACCCGACAAAATCTTCCTCAGGATTACCCACTAATGTTTAATAATGTCCAGCTCGGTCCTGCATCATCCTTGAACATGCTAGGGGTTTCATTCTCTCGGGATTTGTCTTGGAAAGAACATATTACATCTCTTGTGAAATCTGCTTCCAAGAGATTAGGTGTGCTGGCCCGACTCCGAGCTTTCTTTACCCCTGCACAGATGTTGACCTTGTACACGGGTTTTATTCGCCCGTGTATGGAGTACAACTCTCATGTGTGGGGAGGCTCCCCACATGGAGTTCTTCTCAACAGGGTGGAGTCAAAGGCTTTTCGTCTCATTAACTCTCCTCCTCTTACTGATTCCCTTCAACCTTTATCTCTTCGCCGCACTGTTGCTTCTTTATCTCTCTTCTACCGCTACTTCAATGGTCACTGTTCCTCTGAACTGTCTGCTTGCATCCCTCCACTTCTACGACGGGTACGTAGTACCCGTCTAGCAACAAACTCTCATCCCTTTTCTGTCCAGCTCTCTAATGCAAGAGTTAACCGTTACTCCCAGTCCTTCATTTATGTAACTGGTCAACTCTGGAACTGTCTCCCTCTGTCTGTGTTCCCTGCTTCCTATGATCTCCAATCTTTCAAACGCAGTGTGTCCAGGCATCTAGAAATGAATGGATCTTGAATTTGGCTCTCTTTTGTATTGTTTTTACTTTTTCTTGGAAGGAACAGTATGCGGGCCCATGGCCCTTGGTTCCTTCTTCCTTGCATAAAAAAAAAAAAAAAAAAAAAACTGACCGACTTATCCTCTGCAGCCTCGCGGACCTGTTGTTGAACCATCAACTGCCTCGAAATACCTACGGAAAATGATTTCAACAAGATGCAACAGACAAACAAGCCACTGTAGTGGTCTGCCAAGCTGTGTTTCGAGCTCACAGATCACTCCATTTCTCTTTCCGGTATTGACATTTGTCCCATCACAGTCAATAGCTTGCAATGAATCTGTTTCTCGAATGACAGACATGACTTCCTTGGCAATATCTGCTGCTCTCCCACTTTCGGAAGAAACGTGGTCGATGTAAATGGCATCAGGAAAAGCAACAAGCAACTGCAGAGTAGTGATCTTCCTTCCCGATTCTCTGACCATCTGGGGTTTTCTTGAGTGTCTGATCGATTTTTCCATCAAAACCAATGCAAACGATCTCCTTCAAGTAATTTTTATGCCGCTGCAATGTGACATATCGTAGGTATTTTCTCTGACGGAGGAGTTTACTGGGATCAACTTTATTTTCTTCACAAAGAATATTCATATCTTTCAGTGCTGCATTCACAATACAGCAGATGTCTCTATTGCTTACTTGGCATCGATCAGCCACACGATTCAGCTCAGGATAGACTAATCTGTTCTGACTGCTTCCATCTACTTCTGCAGTATCAGCATCAACATATTGATCATACTGCTCATCACAGGCATCACTTTCATCAATACATGCTGTCATTATATCTTCATTATTTTGCTTAGTACAGTATCTCTAGTATAGAGCTTCCTTTTCATCACTCTATTTGCTGCACATTTATTTTGTGCTGTCTTCTTCCAGTCTATTCCATCAATATACATTTTTCTACAACTATTTTGGTCACCCTAGAAAGGGCACTCCTCAGGCAATATCTTGTCTGCTCTAGCTATTTGACACTCAGATCTCTCACATGCATTGAAGTTTTTGAAACATTTGCAGCGACTAATGTCAAATAAGGTGTCGAAGCTGGCGAGTTTCTCTATGTAGGTGTTGGAAGTCCTTTTGCTCACTGGATATTTCCTAAGCTCCTGTGCCTTTGCTATCAGGTATTTCACATGAATAACAACACTGGTGTAATCAGTAGTTGAGATGGAAGCCTTATCATAAATTCCTGCTACTTCAAGAGCAACAGTTTCCGTATAGGCTTGGGTGCTCAATGACGGATTTGTGGATTTATGTTCCAAATATGCCCTTATGACATCACAGCTAGTGGGCAACTAATTTACTGGAAGACAGTGTCATGAGCTGAAAACAGTCTTTCGTACTTTCTCGTGTGCTGCAACTGGCCATGATTCCAGTAAAATACAGAAACTCATACAAAATTCAAAACTGTAAACCAGTACCAGTTCGTGTAGTTGGTAAAAGAAATACAAAACAATGGGTTATCATTTATAGAGTTGCCAATCACTGGTAATCACTGAATGCTTGGAGCGTCAGTGCCGTAAAAACTAAATTGAAAGTTGCTGGAGTACCACTGACTCATTTTTAAAAATACAATTAGTTCATGTGAAAATATACTACAGGGCATCAAAATAGCCATGTTCCGTCGAATTTCAAATTTCTGACCCGCCCTAACACCCACACATATTACCAGATATACAAATATCAGAAAAAGAAATAGAGGAGGAGTTAAATAAATAAGACACAGGAAAAGCAAATGGTCCTGATGAAATTTCATGTTCGGTGCTACATGAATGTGCAAATGAGTTAAGTAGACCATTATCTTTAATATTCAAGGAATCCTTGGGTCAAGGTAAACTACCTGATATTTGGAAGAAAGCAAACATTGTTCCCTTTTTCAAGCAAGGAAATAGACAAAATCCACTCAACTACCAATCAGTATCACTAATCAGTGTTGTAAGCAAGATAATAGAAAAGCTGATAAGAAAAGTTTGGGTAAATCATTTAAAAAAAAAAACACAAAATGATAACAGAAAGACAGTTTGGTTTCAGAAAGGGAAAATCATGTGTTACTACTCTATTGAGCTTACTATGACAGAGTTGCAGAAACATTACAGAAAAGAGAAGGATGGATGGACAGTATTTTTTTTTTTTTTTTTTTATGCAAGGAAGAAGGAACCAAGGGCCATGGGCCTGCATACTGTTCCTTCCAAGAAAAAGTAAAAACAATACAAAAGAGAGCCAAATTCAAGATATAGATTACATGAAAGCATTTGACAGAGTACCACACCAAAGACTTTCATGGAAACTGTACTATCAAGCAGGAATCTGAGGCAAACTGTACTGTTGGATGCAAGATTTTCTCAGAAAAAAGGAAATATGAACAGTACTAAGGGGAAATTACTCATCATGGAGGGAAGTGACTAGCGGAGTTCCACAGGGCTCAGTGCTGGCACCAATTATGTTTTTAGTGTATATAAATGACACAGATAATAACACTGGAAAGGAAAGCTATCTAAATATGTTTCCTGATGATGCAAAAATACAAAGGAGAATTACTAACACAGACAAGAAGAATTAAATAAACTTCACGAATGGAGCAATTTTTCTGTGCCTGCCCTCCTCCCTTCCTACTTCTCCCATCTTTTCTGTCACTTCTCATTGCTTTTCTTTCCTTTACAGGTGGCTTTACATTGAGTGACAAGCCAAATAGTTTCCTGTAAGCCAAGAAACCATTTACAACGCTGGATGGTAACCATATAACCAAACCATACGTGCTCCCTGTGTCAACAAGTGGGTTGGTGGAGGGTTAGTGACCCTCCATGTAAAACAAATAACTCAATGTCAAATGGCCAACCCTTACGGGATTATGGCGTCTGGCAATAGACAGACAGATAGAATGGAGCAATACATGGCAAATGGAATTCAGTGTGGACTAAAGTCATGTAATCAAGTTTGGTAAAAGTGGAAAAAGACCTGATTGGGATTATAAGTTAGGAAGTAAAACTCTACACATACCAGAAAGAAAGAAGGACCTAGGCGTGATTATCAATAACAGACTATCTCAGGCTGACCACATCAGTGAGAAGGAACGGAACATGTATGCACTGCTTGCAAATATGAGAATAGCATTCACATACATAAATGAGACATGCTGAGAAAGATAATACTGTAACATCATTCATCAGACCAACCCTGGAGTATGCATCAGTAGTCTTGAATCCTCATCTCAAAAAACACATAGATAGGACTGAAAAAGTTCAAAGGGCCGCTACAAGTTGGGTACCAAGTTTGAGGGATCTAAGCAACAAAGAAAAACTAGAAAAACTGAATCTACCTACACTACAAGAGAGAAGGAAAAGAGAAGACATGATTATGCAATAAAAATGCTTATCAGGGAAGGAGAAAATATATATAAATGAATATATGACCTATGGGGAAGCATCAGCAAGAGGACAATGCAAAAAACTGCATAAAAAGAGATGTGATAAAGACATAAGGAAATTAGTTTCCCAAATAGGGCAAAATATCAGTGGAATGTACTACCGAATGAAACAGTGTGCGCCAAAACAATTCATAAATTTAAGGATATGTATGATAAAAATGGTCTAAGACATGGGACAGTACAAGCTTGACTCATTCCTGTAAAGATACAATTAGGTAAGAACAAGAAATAAGATTCATCACTGTTCCAAGAAATGAAAACCAGGAAGCTGTGGTGGCGAGCAGTCCACTGGGTGTACCCCATCACAATGAATGAAGTGGTAATATATTGGATGGATGGATGGATCCAATCACAACTGGCAGCTCCTATTATTGTGAGGCAGTGCAAGGAAATACTGAACTGGTGGTCATTTACTGAAATGACACTTTTAAATGGCAAACATTGTAATTTTTATCATCATATAGGTTCATGCACACATAATTATCTGAAATCCAGCCAAAATTTGTGCTTAATATGACTATTAATTTAAAAAATCAGGTTTCAGAGCTAAAACGTGCTAAAGTTAGTGGATATTTACCCTTCAGATCGTCAACATGCACTGACAAACTTCCATTTTGAATTAATATTTATCTAAAGCACAGGTAAATGTATTTGCATTGTAAATTAATATTTATGCAAAAGAGTTGTCAAGCTATAGGTGAAAGGAAGGAAATGTTCCCCTGAGCTAGACCTTAACAGATCATATAGCCCTGCTAGGTGACAGGAGGGCGCTACCCCTCCCAGCATGGCACCTACCAGGCGTGGCTTGATCTCACGTCCCCCAGGTCCTGAGTCCGACGCTCTACCACCGAGCCACCCTGCCCTACAGCAAGAGGTGAAACACTTCCACTAACTTTGGCAAATTTCTGCTCTCAATCTTGAATTTTTTGTTAAGTCAAACACAAATTTTTGACTGGACTTCACATAACTAGATGTGTATGAACCTACATCGTGATAAAAATTATAATAGCCTAACATATCCAGCTTAACCTAACCTAAGTCACCTGTCAAGCAAAACCAATCCTAACTTTGACTTAAGCCATTGGTAGCAATGTGAAAATCTTATTCTCCAGATAAGACTGGCTGTCGCTAAACGGATGGTCAAACATCATCCGTACATAAGACCGAGAAATCAGATAACTAAATACTTCACAGAGATCTTGCAGTCCACAGTCAGGCCTATCTGGGAGGAAAATAACACTGATATATTTCAGTCTTTGTGACATCATTCCTAAGTATTACTGCCCAATTTCAGGGCTATATGCCCCTGGAGTCAGGACCTAGCAGTACTTATACTGATTCAGTTCGTAAATCACTTCATTACTACTTTTTAGTCTTTGTGTTACCGAGCTGTCCTACAGGTACAGTAGCCCTTGGTTGTCGCAAGGTTCGCTGTCACTACTAGCCTCTCTAAAACCAACAAAACTCTTCACTAAAGCACAAACATGGCATACTTCATCTTTACGAGAGCTATCACACTAAGTCTTACATACCTAGCATGATACTAGCATCTAATTATCTCAGAAATCTTACCTGTACTGAAGTATGACTCCCAGACATTGTTGTGACTGGCGGTCAGCTGTGGCCTTGGTAGGGTTTGTGACATCACAGCTAGAGTGCATGTTTTGCGCAAGGTACGATAATCTTCAACTCTGACTATTTTTTTCATAAATAATATAATGGATGGATGGATGGATGGATAAATCTGAGAGAAAAAATAATGATATTCTGATGATTACGAGTGACCATTTTATTACTTTATGTAACTTGTACATGACTGTCAACCAGTCCGCTGTTTGTGTGGCCCAGGATACACGTGGTACTACATATACCGCAATAATATAGCCTATGTAAAGTATACAATGAGCCCTCGTTTTTCGACCAATCGTTATTCGACAATTCATTACAGTATATCAATATTTATAAATCTATAACCTTTTTTGTTGTTCAACATGGTTATCCCCGCCATTTCGACAAATCAAACCATGTGCCACCAGACAGACTGGCTGAGCTGCCTGTCTCCAGCGCTCTGCCTTGTTGATCAGTTGCCTCTTCATCCGTCTGCATTTCCTTTTGGCCTCGAGGAATACTACAGCAACACCATGGCTCCACCCAAGACCCCTAATATTACCTGTCAAGCACATTCATGTGCTCACCAAATGGAGTGTTTCGCCATCGCATGGTCGGGTGACGATCAGGGTTGCCAGCTCTGAACTCAGCCACATTACCAAATTCCTCAATTTTCATTACCAAATTCAAGTTTTCATTACCAAATTCTTGAAGCAAGCATTTATTCTTCACTAATTATATATGCAAATGGAAGTAATCACTCTCCTTATAATTCGCAGCATGTTAATTATTTTTGTACAATGAAGGCTAGCAGATTAATCTGAGACCAGACAATCCACCTTCTCTCTCCTCTCTATCTTCACGGCTCCACGTGAAAAATCCGTTAGGTAATGAATCATGCTGATTCATTACCAATCGAATTTTTCATTACCAAATTGGTGCACATTTGGTAGTGAAAAATACCAAATGGCAACCCTGGTGATGATTATGCCAATGATTAATGAACTTGGCACCAGTTTTATGGAATACACATCTTAGTTTGCACTGTAAGTTATACCATTTATTGGGGTCCTGGGGGCAAAGCCCCCAGTTAGGTTTCAGTGTATCCAGTTAGGCCCACTGCTATTTATGGTTTTAAATTGTATACATTTGGGTTTGTCTGGTGTGGTGACGTCATGTCCAGTCGGTGGGATTGGCAGTAAACACGCTATCTAAGGTGTTCAGCCAGCTTTCTTTAACACCGCCAAGTAGGTATATTTTGTTTGTTCTCTAATATTTTTTATCGAAAATCAAATGTCAATCACTTGAGATGTATGTAGTACTATAATAATATTCCTTGAGAATGTAGGTCTATAAAAACACAGCTCAAATCCCTGTGTCACTTTCGTTCATATTTACTGGTATTTTTTCCATCTTTATTGAATATTTTTTGAATGATAAAGGTATTCAGGAACCTAACCTCACAATTTCTTAACAATCTTATGGGAAATATCGGTTTGTTATTCGACCAATTTGTTACTCAACTTTCCATGGAACGAATTCTTGTCGAATAGTGGGGGAGAGGTGTATATCAGATATTCCCAAGCTTCCTGGTTAACTGGGACTGTACTGTACAGTATAGTATTACTGTACTGTATCAAACTGTATTGTATTTTATGCTCAGCTTTCATCTTTTACTCATGGGAAAGTTTTTAGGATAGAGAGCTGAGACAGAAGGTAACACTATATCCCACTCGACGCAGAATGCTCAGACAATGGGGGGGGGGTTACTATGCAATATCTAGAGTTTTGCTTTAACTGGTGTAGGGCTTGGCTGAATTAAAACGGATAATTGCCTTGGCCACAAACTTCCAAAAGTTGCCAAATCTCACCTGATAACTTAATTGAATACATTAAAACTCGGTCAACTAAACTACTTTCTTTTGTGTGCTTCAAGTATCACTGAGGTCACAAGTATTATTAATGTATTTTCTCACTACAGTGAGGAAAAGATGCTCCATTATGATAAGTAAAAGGAAATCACCAGAGTAAGTTAGCATACCGTCTCATTTCCGGAACCAACCTTGCTCTTGGCTCAGTCCTACGATGTTCATGCTCTCATTGTTTGAATAAAATGAAAAATTCATATCCACATACAGTATCTACAGTATATATGAAACTAATATAAAGCAATTTGAATGGAAGATGTTAGTAGACCTCAGGTGAAGACCATATGCAATGACATGATCATCCCATGAAAGGTACAGTATTGTGGTTGGTATGGAAATACAGTATTAGCATTCCGTCTCATTTCTGGGATGAATATTTTTCTTAGCTCAAGCACCAATTAATCACACTGACTCATACTTTTTCCTTACTATTTTAATATGTGAAAAATTTCTATCTGTCTATCTATTGCCAGACGCCTCAATCCCGCATGGGATGGCCACAAACAAATCGCCTCCATGTCGCTCTGTCCCCCCGCCATTTCACTACCCCGCTCCCAACTAACACCCCCCATGTACCTCTCCACTCCATCCCTCCATCTCATCCACGGCCTCCCCCTCCCTCTCGCCCCCTCCACTTCACTCACATACATTCTCCTCGTCAATCTTTCACTCTCCATCCTCTCCACATGCCCAAACCACCTTAATGTGTTTCTCCTAACGCTTCCTATCATGTCCACAACCATACCACAATGCTCCTTCACTTCCTCATTTGTTAGTCTGTCTCTCCATGTGACTCTACATGCTCCTCTCAAATAACTCATTTCCACTGCTCTCACTCTTGACTTCTGTCCTTCCAACAGGGTCCAAGCTTCACTTCCATATGTTAAAGATGGTATCACAATACTGTCATGTAACATCTTTTTCACTTCCATGCTCACCTCCCTGTTTCTTATCACTGCTTTCAGCAAACCAGCAACCTTCCTTCCCTGCTGCACCCTTTCAAGCACTTCACCCTCCAGACTTCCATCCTTACTCATCACAATCATATATCTACTGTACTGTACATACATCCAATCCTATGCCGCCCCAGGAGCAGCGTAGCAGCCCGGGGCTAGGCAAGTTTGTTCCTCTTATCTAAGATGAGTGACCAGCCTCACTCATCCCTGAGTGGCATTACATGAGCAATAAACCCCAACCATCCCTTGGATATAAACCTACAAAGGCTCAATCTGACTGGAGCGCCTTAAGTACCACTAAACCACCAGGTGCCATAGTTTGGTTATATGGTTACAACTAAGCATAATAAATAGTGTCCTGGTCTACAGGAAACCATTTGGTTTGTTACTCAAAGTAGAGTCACCCACAGACAGAAGGAAGAGGAGAGAATGAAGGAAAGAAAGAGGAAGGAAGGAAAGAAGGATGAAAGAGAGGAAAAGGTGAGTGCTTAAACCTACCAATGAGTGATATACTACCTATAAACCACTGAATTTAGGAGCTACAGTGTTAAGAACATGCTCAATGTATTATGCCACACATCCATTCACCCAGCTTCAAAAATTTGAAGTTCTCAATGGCTAAAGCACACACGTTTTAAATGGAAGAGGTACTTGGTACCAGTATGCATGTACTTTAAAAACCTAAAAACCATTCCCAATAGCTATACAGGGCAGGAGTATCTAAAATCAAAATTTCCAATCTCTTTTGGGATATGATCAGAAGATATGGAAAACCTAGTTCTTTTTCCCTTCTAATGTAATGTATCTACAGAGATGAATCATAATAAGGCCTCACAGTGGCTTACTATGCACTGGAGGTGGTGGTACTACTACAACCCTAAGGCAATAAATAAAGGTGGATAGGATGGTTTGCTGTCACTTCAAAACTTTTGGTCCCTATTTACAATAAACAGGGAACATACGGGTAGCATTCAATCTTCCCATTCCCCATAGACAACATAAAACATACAGCAATAATGTGTGAATATTGCTGCAACTGTGTAAATATTGTAGGTGAAACTAATTAGGACTTCAAAATTTCACTATCATCCCTCATAACCCATCAAGACTAATCATAACCACAGTGTACCCATTACACCAAAAAAGACATGAAAATAGTGATTAGTGAGATTCAGTAATACAGTAATTATACAAAGCAGTGAGATAATGTGGTAATTATGCAAGTAAGGAAGAGTCTATGTACAGGTGCTGTGTGAATATAAATTGCTCCCACTCCTTTAGCATAAATCTAGAATCAATCATTTAGATTACTGTAATGGCAATCAAGTCCTCAACCCTGAAAAGGATGGCTGCAACACTTTATGCTTATACCTATTCTGATGATACAATATAATATAATTTAGCCAAAAAGAAGCATTCCACCTTCAGAGGGTTAAGCACTGGAACTTACTCTGTGTACCATACATTATACAAAAGTAGCTAAAAACACTACAGTACATACCTGACCAATCTGCTGCTCCCATCTGAGGTTCTTCATATTCAAGAGGATGTGGTAACCCTAAAACCTCATGCTTCATGTATTGCTAGAAGAAAAAATGCAAACAATGTAGCCTATTTATTGATGTAAAAAGTTCATGAAAATGAATCACTTTTCTTTAGCTACATCATTATAAAACTTAAAACAGTGGTAGGCATTTCACCAACTACAAGCCCTGTAACACCATTCCCTAAATTAATGAAGATAATGTAGGCCTATTTAGTTACCCTAAAAAAGCAGATCCTG
>JAGKTI010026016.1:1167-13751 GCA_018397915.1 Birgus latro | reverse complement strand
CTAAGGTGAACGAACTAAAGCTGACCACACTGGACGTCGTTCAGAATAATTCCACGGAGATGGAGCCGTCACGGATTTGAGCAGACTGCATCACAAGTCACTTCCTTACACGTTTCAGAAAGATATTACCAACTTCATGCATGTTGCTTTAAAAAACCCACGTCCTTGAACGATAATGTACCCAAGTAATTATTTTCTGTATATAGTTCCTTACTATTGCGGATCGAAGGAACTAATGGAAAGAATAACAGGTAGACCAAATTTAAGGTGCTGTACAATTAAAAGAAAAAAGGAATACAATAATGTTAAAGAATTTGCGGGGTAAATCTGGAATAACTAAAGGATAATGACATTTAGTCCTATAACTCTTCACTGAGAAAGGTCTCCCCTACTCTTAAAAAATCAAAACATCGAGTGGACATAAAAACCGTGAAGTAAAAAAGACGTTAGTGCTCTGAAAGATACGCTTCAGATCCCCCTCAACAGACTATTGGAGATCCTTCACACCCCCTCCATTACTGGGTGTCCGCCCTGTGCATGGCGTCTGACAATAAATATATATATATTTATGTTTAGGAGTGGTGCATGAACTGACCCGTCTATAAGTGGACTGTGTGCCAGCAGAGCACGTGCCGCTTTGAGACGGTCCTGGAGTGAGGCCTGAGGAGACACCCTCACTGGCAGTGGACTGGCGCCGCAGCTCACCACCGCAGCCGCAGCCACCACCATCATCACGACCACCAGGGACATCACGGCTGAGAAGACAAACACACACATCTATAATAAATTTCATTTACCGAGTCTGAAACATACTGTAACAAAATTAAGCATACTGTACCAGCATCTGAAATTATTAAATCTACTACTACTACTACTAAACTGGCCTGAAACTACAGTCTCTCCACAATGAATGCTGAGTTGTATGAATATGTTTGCACCAAATCCACATGCATGCGTGGAGTTTCGATGTTTCTTCAAAAGAATGGATCCATACCTCGTGCTCTTCGCCTACAAATACCAGACAGCATCACAGCACATTGGTATGTGAGGGCAACACCTTCACAAACACTCCTCTCGTCATTCTAGACACCATACCCCCTCCCCCCCCCGACAACCCTCCTACTCACACAACCCTTGTCACCACAAGTAAGCCCCTGCCCATAAACACTGCATCCCCTACAGAGACTCACACTAGATGTCTACAGCTTCGAACACACAAAATAAACATATTACAAATGAATGTCAAAGGTCTCTGCACCAAAATAACACAGATATTAGACGTTCTTTACAGAAATAACATACACACTGCATCCCTACAGGAAACAA
The DNA here is from genome assembly GCA_018397915.1 of Birgus latro. Taxonomy (NCBI): domain Eukaryota; kingdom Metazoa; phylum Arthropoda; class Malacostraca; order Decapoda; family Coenobitidae; genus Birgus; species Birgus latro. The sequence goes on along the minus strand of JAGKTI010026016.1, from coordinate 12,425 downwards.
ACCTCACATGCACATAGAACTCCACACACTACTCGCCACCCATACATTTGCAGTGTGTCGGGGAGGGCATATAGAGACTGTCAGGCATGAAAGGAGTGATCTTGTTTGAAAGTCTTTTGAGTGTAAAGAGATATGTTATTTCGGGGACATGCTATGTGCTGGAGTAGGGCTGGGGTTAACTCTGTGGTTAGAGCTAATGTAAGGAGTGGTTGGAGGAAATTCAGAGAGCTGTTGCCTCTTCCAGCACTGAGAGGGCTCTTTGTCTCTGGTAAGGGATCTTTGTATGCGGCCTGTGTTGGGAGTGTAATGCTGTATGGTTGTGAGACCTCAGCAGTAAAAGGACGATATTCGTAGGCTTAAACGTACATCAGGGACGATGATTATATGAATGTGTAGTGCATCGTGCATCCATCAATACGAGGCCAGCATTGTGACTGAAGAGTTGAGAGGAAGGATGGAGCTGGAATGCACAGGTGCTGTGATGAGGAGCAGTAGAATCAGATGGTTTGGGAATACCAAGATGGAGGATGGCAATCGGTTGTGAATGGTGAGAGATGTGGACGTCGGGGATAGGGTTGCAAGAGGCAGACCAAGAAAAAGACCTGGGATCAGGTCACAAAGTGTGGCCTCTGGGAAAAGCAACTGTATAGGGAGGCTGCCAGAAATCGAGTAACGCAAAAGGCTGCTATCATGTGACCAAGGCCGACGCATGCAAGCATGTTGGAGCCATTTTAAACAATTAAATGCAACGAAACAAAACTGATGGCCAAGGAGGAGGTCTCATGCCTTAATTTCATATATTCATCCTCTATAAAGACACAGCATAGTCAACGCAATCATTTCTACAGTATGACACCACATTAGAAATACAGTCACGCAGTGTCAAATCTGGCCACAAGCAAGAAATCAAATTCTTTAAGATTTAAATTCCACCAACACCTCTCTACCTGTACATCCATTAAATAACCCTCAGACCTCCCCCCTATCACACATACCCACCTCTTTAATTGATGGGGATTTTAAACCCCCAAACACTGCCTAGTACGAACAGTGATTCCAACAACTGAGTACTGCATCACAGCTCAATAACATGCACATGCTCAGTGAAACCCCTCAAAACACCCACACCCCACACACTTCTCCCTTTTCCCCAGACGTGCATTCTGTTAACCCACCCTTTCACTCATCTTCCCCTGGCAGATGACACCCAACCTCCCTTCAGGTCACCTTCCTGTGATTATGACCATAATCATCACACATCACTTACTCAAACTGCAAGAACGAAAACTGGACACAATTAATCCAAGATAGAGTACAACACCTCAGAACAGTAGATAACAGGCTCATTACCAACACTGACAGCCACATTACAAAATTTAACAAGATCATACTTTACGCAGACGACACCATTTTCTATGAGGAAACAGACCACGCTATAATGTAAACTTTATATGAGAGGCTATTTGCCTTAAAGAACAATGTGACTCACTGAAATAAAGCTCTCCTCCATCACAAGGCTCATTTTTAAAACAAGAAAGTTGGCAACAAAAGATGTACAAAGAAAACAAAAAACTGGACAGCCTTTGTAACATTTTGCCACTCCACTAATCCTCTCTCTGCTCTACAAAAAAATTAACGGTCTCACAAAATTACTAACAATTACTTTAAGACCTATGATGTCATCACCTCGAAGACTCAACACATCCCTTCAGACAATGAACAAGCAGATTTATTCGTGAGTCACTTGGCAAACATGAATCACCTTACTGCAACATGCAGTGAGTATGAAAAACAATCTTCTCAGCACAGGCAGAACCTTCCACTTGACCACAATATAACCCCGTTCACCTCAGACATGAGGCCTTATAAAACAAACAAACAAAAATCGAATCCTACATGCTCAGGGTCGTATGGCATCAGCAACCTACATCCAAAATATTTATGATCACACAGCATCCAGGTCTTGCCAAGCTTCAGCAACTACTCATACACACCTTGATGCATTCCCAGCATTTGGAAACATGACTCATTAATATTCTTAAATCAAACAGAGAGCCATCGCACCCTTCATACAGGCCCATAGCACTACTTGGCATGTCACTTAAGATAAATGAACGCCTAATTCCGAAAAAAAAAAAAAAAAACTCACGCCTCATGTGCCATTGTACCCTTACAACATCATCTTAGTGCCCTAAGCTCTACGTACTAACCACCTTCACACACCAAGCAGTTGACAGCATGAATTCCATGCGACCTGCACAATGTAAACGTATTATAACATTAGACATACGTAAAGACTTCGACCGTTTTACCAAACACAAACTAATCAGCAAAATCCTTTAACACAAATATGGAAAACGACAATAAACACTGGCTTGCCAGCTGTGTGTCCAGTGGACATGCACATATTACGCCCCAGGACAAGTCATCATAAACAAAAAACTTCCTTAACAGAATTCTAAAGGGCCCCTTTCTTTCATCCACACTTTTCTACCTTTACATGCATGACATTCCTTCATTCCACCCATCAGAGGTGGGCACCGCAAACGAAAATTCAGTTCTACAATGCAAATCCGCAAACACAGAAAATTGCCTTCCACAACTGCAAATTTGCAAAATTCATGAAATTTGCTGTTCTGCAAATGCAAAAATGCAAATGCAAACTATCTGTATACAAAATTATAGTTAGAGTAAAACTAAAATATATATATTTCAATTATTATTAGTAGTCTATTAGGCTGTTTTACTACAAAACAAGGGAAAATCATTCACTATTGTATATAAAAGAGTTAAATTATTGTCCGTGTAAGAGCAAGGACAATTACTTGAGCCGAAGTTCACTTAAATGTTACGACTTCACTTAAGTGTTACGACATGTAAAGCAGAATGCAACTTGCAAACGTGATGTTATGCTTTATTACCGGGGTACTCAATTACTATGTGTGAAGGTCCAGACACACAGTTTCCTCCGTGACAAGGGTCTGGATGAAATTCTCAATTCAAAATGTGGTAATAAAGAAACAAATAAAAACACACATTTCATCGTATTTCAAGCTACATGGATTTTATTCCCTATAAATGTTGATAAAAATAAACTACAAAAATCAATTTAAAAAAAAAACACTGAATGTACATTAATGCTAGAAGTAACCATCCATTCTACTAGCTGAATAGGTCCCTGGGAGAAAAAGAAATGGGAAAAAAATCTAACAGTAAAACACTGCATCTTGGTAAGCATATCTGAAGGGTCAAAATTTAACTGTTCTTCAAGAAGGAAGGAGGGTGACTGAAAAAGAAATTCCACACTTTTCTGTAACAAACACAAAATTTTACATAATAGTGCCGTATGTAAATATAGTACAGACTGGATATTTTAAAAATCTCATTGTTGAGGGAAGGTAGGATCAGTTTTCACTTGGACTGTAAATGTAAATATTACATTAAATCAGGCTTTACTGATCTACCAGAAGACCCGCCGACATGTCGTAAAAATAACCCCGCTAATACCAATACACCAGTCCTGTATGAGACAGCCCTAGCATGTATTCAATATGGACGGTGGGTGTTAGCGCCGAAGTGGTGACATGTAGAGGTGTATGGTATGTAGGAGGATGGCTGGGCCTTGATAGCAGGCTGTAAAGCCTATGCCCAGAGTCGGACACATAAAAAAAAAAAAAGTTTTCACTTGGACTGTAAATGTAAATATTACTAATACAGACCCGTCACTGAGTGACTGAAATATCATTACTTTATTAGTGTGAAAAGTGACCTTTATTCCTTCTTGCTGATTCCCTGAACATTGGTACAAATGATGTGACACCTGATGAAGGTGTTCATAGGCGATTGTGGAGCAGGAAAAACTACTATTAATTACTGATCCACGTTAAAGACAATTTATTTAATTATTGGTTTATGTTATTTTTTCCCTTTTTCAGCAACATGAAAATGATGGGATCCACACAAAAGTTCACCGCGGTCCGGATTTGGACCGCGGCTCGCCACCACTGCTTTATTATTTAATCTTGAGTACGAATGTTCCCCCTCTTGGCTTATATCCATTTTCATACCTTTCCTGAGAGCTTGGTATGAAGCCAGTGAATATCAAAAAGAGATGAATCTGATATTCAGCCATTTTCTCTCTCTCTCTCTCTCTCTCTCTCTCTCTATTTTTGAAGGAATTATAAAATTATTGCACAAAATATATGCTAATGAAAAATGCTTTCGTACATCATACCGAAGGTGAATTTATCGTATATAAACAATATTCATCGTACATGTGGCAACAGTGAGGGAGTGGTGGTGGTGTGGGGGGGGGGGGGGGACGCCGACTAGCCGGCGACTCACCCAGACGTCGCCTGCCGGGCTAGGCCACGTAAATGTTCAGGGGCAGATTTGCGTTTATGGAAGTCTTCCGGAAGTGCAAAACCGCGAATTTGCATAGAATTTGTCGCATACGCAAATCCGATGATGTAATCACACTTCCGCAATTGCGGAATTTGCGGTTTGCGGACGTGATTGTGGAAGTGACCAGCCGCCCACCCACCCATAAACACTGTCTCATGCAAATGATATTACCATGACAACCACACTCCACGTCACACACGTAGCCTGCTTACTACAATCAGACTACCCCAACATTCAGTTATTAAGCAATGGCCACCGATAACAGACGTGAAATCGCTCCAGGTAAAGTCACCACTTCACTCATCACTAGCAGCAATCATATAGCAAAGGTATACCCCAAAACAAAACACTTACTGTTCCAAGGTCACACAGCTCCCACACTATGATTCATGGTGTGATATATGACAATGGACTCGTCTTCAAAGAACACATATATCAAGAGTTGGTCCATCCCCATACTCAAAGCAGTTAGAGTAATTACAGGGTAGTTGGTGGAAACAAAAAGAAACTCTCCTTACTCAACAAGTAGTATATTAGATCAGTGATATCCAATGCCCCCGCCACACTGGCCTTCACCCTACAATGCACCCACCAAACTGCTTTGCACACCATAAAAAACAACCCTCTACATCATCACAGGTTGCACCATTACTGCTCCCACGGACCACTTTCGCCTTGAAACCAAAGTCCTCCATGACAGATATTTTACACATGAGAAACACACTTCTGCGTGGCACTCTACTAAAACAGAGCAATCTTCTCATTATATGACGTAACCACAAAGCACAACTCGGCATTTAAACAGTCGCCACACGGACAAAAACAAACCTTTCTCAATGACATCCCAGTCCTAGACACCCCACCACTAGCAATAATTAAACACCTACACTCCCATTAGACATTGTGGGCAATACAACACCTCGATCAGATAAAATATTACTACAGCCCCCCCCCTCCCCATCAGAGGTATCAATAAGTAGATCTGATCGAATTCACCCAGCTTAGTGTAAATCAGGACATCCCCAAGCTCTCCTCAGTTAAAAACTTATTTTGGAATTGGGTTTAATTACTGTTGACCTGTGACCTTGTGGAACTGACCCACACAACATAACTTATGCAATGGAGCACTGTACAATATAATGTCATACCAAGATGCAGACGCAACATCAATGGTGTTGGGAACCTGTGAGAATACCCCAAAGAGGTGACTGCTTACCTAAGGTCGACTGATCTCCTGGATCAGCCGTGATTGGGGTTGAAAATGACAACAACAGACTCACCACCACCAACAAAAACAACTTACTGATATACTCGCACACATCACAAGTACTGGTTAGAAACAAAAATCTGTGAATACCTGCAAAATGAAAATAAATGTTGGCTGCAGTAGGATTTTTTAATGAAAGGAGGGAACCAAAGGCCACAAACCTGTAATTGTTCATTTCAGCATACATTAATAAAGAATGAACAAGTAATTAAACTAGAATGAAATGCAGAATTACAAAAACAATAATTATGAACATCATACCGTGTCTGGTTTGTCCGCCAACAACGCTGTTTGCCATGGGTAGTGCCAGAGAAACATTTCCCGCCAGTAAAGACGACACGGCTCCAGAACTACAAGCCCTTTTCATCGTGACATTGAGCAAACTCAAGCCTCGTATTGAGAGACCATTATGATGTACAGTGATAATAATACGACCTCGCAGCACCAGATTGCCGTCCCTGTGATTCGTCCCAAGTGGCGTAAATGTGTGAGCCTTGTCAGTTACCACGGTGACCACAATACCTTGGTCAAACTTCACGAAATCCAGGCGTTTGTTTGTCGAGTAGAATATGATAATAATTAACTTCATGTGCACGTCATTTTGTGATATTTTACTACAGGGTAATTACTTTATAAAATATAGGTAAGTATTTAATATGATATACTAACATCATTACTGCTCCTGTAAATATCACAATATTGGTAATTGGATGATTGGCTCGCTGCGTCAAGGAGCTCAGTAACCGCACTCGTGGATTCTCCTTCATTAGTGTTATTAGATTAATGGGCATTGTATTAATTTAGCATAATTATTCATCCGACATCTACATCACATTCCATCACATTCATAACTATAAAAACATCTTCATACTCGCATCATTGTTTCTGAACTGAAACAAACTAATTAGGCAGCCAGACTGACAGTGCGTGCTGGTGGGTATATGGTGGGGGTGGCGAGGGAGGTAGGGGTTTCGGGGCGGGGCTAGACACAGGTACTCGTCGCGCAGTACGGGTGCGACAGGATATGTTCGCTCAGAGCAAGGTGTAACGGGGAAACCTGTGTCCAACTGTACATCGTGGGAAGTGTGAGTGGGAATGTAACTGTTAAGAATGCTGATCGCTTGTTTGTGGCGAAACGTTGACTCTGAGTGGCTGTATTTCTAATGTGGTGTCACTCTGAAAGAGTGACTGTGTTGTGTGTGTTATATATCTGCAGAAGATGGATGTGTGAACGAAAGTGATAAGGTTTCCTCCATGGCCTGTCTAGGTTGATGTGTGAGTAATGTGTCTGATGCGTGGAGTATTGCATCTTGGTTTTGGCTTTCTTTCGTGTTAAGGTGCAATGAGTACGTTGTACTTGTGTAAAAAGAATTCGGATTGTGGGTTTTTAGTGCGTACCGTAGGTCTTGCATATTTAGTTGAAATATTTTTATGATACATGTTCCAGGTAGCGCAGGACTAGTGTGATCTGCGTCCTTGGTGCGAAGTTTGTGTGCAGGGGTTAATTTGTGACGCAAGAAAATTGTGTGATTGTAGGGGTTGTTGGGGTGGGTGAATGAAACTGTGTTTAGTATGGCAGAAGAAGTATTTAAGAAGATGAGTCACCTGGCACATACCCATGTGCTGTGGTGTTGTCTGATACTTGTACCCAATGCATGGGGTGTAGATCCATGCTGTGCAGAAACTGAAATTTATAGGTCTACATATACGTTTAGTGCCTATGATGTGGGGTGAGCGAAGCGGGAAAATGTTTTTCGTGTCGTGCCCAGGGTTACTCCCCATGTCTCAGGCACGTGTGAGGAGGAGGAAAATGGCTACGAAAGAGTCATTTCCTTTCGTGTACAAAACGGCATAAGGAGCTGCGGCCTCAACGCAAGCTGAATGAGGTCATCCCCACAAGACGCAGCGATCGAAAGGAAGGTTCTGTTCGTACGCTGAAGTTACGGATATTCCCCATCGTCTGAGGTGCACAGGGCCACCGCGAGCTGGCTTCCCTCCCGTATATATGATGCTGAGACAAGATGCAGGTGAGGAGGAGGAAGCTTGTATAAGAAAGGATGATACTGATAGTAAGTGTGGTGCAGTGAGTACATGACATGTGAAGGAGGTAGTGGGTGTGTAAATGCTGTTGATTATGAATAATGTATTGACCCACTGAACCTATGGCTTATGAAAGTGTGCAGTTAGAGAATGAAAGCTAATTGTGAGTTATGCTGAGAGTGGCTCTGCTTGTGTATGCGATGTGTGTGTGACAGAATTTGAATAGAAGCCAACGAGGTTGTGTGAGTGATGATGAAAGAGAAGGAAAGAGAAAGGTAGTGAGTATATAATGATAGACCTTTAAAATAAAAAAAAACAAAAACCAAGGATGTTATGTATAAGACTGTGTGGTGCTGAGAGGTAAAGGAACTGAGATTTTGAGGCATCAAAAGCAACAACGTTTATTTTGCCCCAGACAAATATTGGAGACAGTGAAAGCAGTAATCGTGGATTGGTGATGATGAATGTTTGGGAATGAATGTGTAAGATGTGAGTATATGAGAAGAGAGAGGCGGTGAATGGGACAGCATTGGTGAGAGCAGGGGACTGAGTGTGTGAAATGTGGCAGAATCAACGGAGTCGGAGGGAGGGAATGCGAGTAAAAGCGAGCGAGCGAAAGACAACGTAAATTGAGGAAAGAGTAAATGTGAATGAAACACACACACACACACACACACACACACACACACAGAGGGGGGGAGATGCGAATGTGTGTGAGAGACAAGGGGATGAGAGAAAAATGTCACTGCGCTGGAAAAACGAGATCTGTTTGATGGCTGCTGATTCTATAGAAAAAGAGGAAGAGCGACTCATCGTAAATCTAAAAACATAAATGCATCGATAACTTTGACAAGAGCAGAGAAAGAATAGGTAAGTTAATCAAAGCTCTCACACACATTCGCGTCTCCTCCGCTGATCCAAACTCATCATACCAAAGTAATTATCATCTGGGATTTTAAAGACAAGAATAAGGAGCGTACTGGATTAGGGGTAGAAAGAGAGAATGAGAAAAGGTGAGGGACTGGAATATAAAAGGGGAAAAGAGGAAGAGACGGAGAGGGAGAGAAGAAAAGAGGGTAGGAGGGTAGGTGGAAGTGGATGGAGATAAAGAGGGTAGGTGGGAGTGGACAGAGAATGGATGGGGACAGCGGGAAGGCGAGGAGGAGGAAAGGTGGGAGGGTGGGGAGGGAAGAAGAGAAACAAATGAGGAGGGAAGATTGGAGGAGGGAGAGGGAGTATACCAGAGAGAAGAGGAAGTGTTATCGATGGACAGAAAGGGAGGGAGGGAAAAAGAGGCAAATGAACTGTGGAAGGATGAGAGAGGAAAAGAAGAAGAGGTAAAATTGGGAGATGGAGAGGTAGGGAAAGCAGAGAATAGAGACTGAAGAGGCAGTAGAGAGGAGGAAAGGTAGATGATGGGGGCGGAAAAGAAACCAAGAGTGAGGGATGATGAGAGAAATAGGGGAGATGAGGGAAAGTGGGAAACGGTAGGTAGGAGGGCCTAGGATGACGAGGGAATAACTAGGCAGGAAGGGAAGGAAGAGAAGAATATCTTTAAACAGGCTACAAGTAAAACTAATCATCTTTACACAAAGCACTTCAAGAATTGCAAGTATGGTTGACAGGCATAAGTTTTATTTCTCTGAATCTATGCCTTCTTATTTATTTATTTTTTTGCACAATATATCACGGAACTAACATTAATCACACCTGAAGTGATATACAGTTGCTTCCCACGCTGCTCAAACGCTGCCTTACCTTTCATACACGGAACCTGTAACGTTACGCAGGAGGCTTTTCGTTACTGAATGTGTGTAGAGTCTTTTTCCGCTCTAATGGTGTGCACGACACTCAGGAAGGAAATACACGATGCTCTGCCTCATTTGCCCCTGGTTGTCATGTCTGTCTGTCTAAGGCAGGGGTCAATGAGTATTTTTCACTTTTAGATCAATTACTGAAGATGGCTAAATTTCTTTAGTCACAGTTTTATTTTTTTTTTTTTTTAGATCCAGGTGGTTAAAAGACCAAATAAAAATCCATACATTATCATATTCAACATTATTATGATCTTTGTTTCTTACTTAAATTATGAGTCGAGGTAGGGTGAGAAACATGGCATGAGAAAGATGAAAGTGGCAGAACTACATACAGCATGCACAGTAGAATGGACTAACAGTAATCCACACACCATGTGCGTGTTATTTAATAATTCGAGCCATTTAATGAAATAAAGCAAACGAACTACGGTATCACCTTCCCGACATCACTGTAATTAGGACTGCCAACCAGCCGTAATTAAATGGCTATAAAATTACACACCCAGTAGAGTAGTGGATGAGACTGTCACTGAAATTCCTTTGGCGGACTTTGACTGAGTTGTTGTAGCGTCAAGTTAAATATTTAATAATAATAATAATACATTTCACAAACAGACAGTTTGGCAACATCCAGGTCACTGGTTTGCTGTCAGACAGTTCACTCATGGCTAATTGCCCAGACGGATGCTTTACTAAACAACACATTCGACGATGGATCTTTGCCCAATGATTTCTTTTGTATTTCTTTTGTTTGTCTCACCTACTTCATTTTGATGGGGGAGTTATAACCTTTCGTTTTAATTATTGTAATAATTATATCCTTATACCAGTTTTAATGAAAAACATTATATCCAAACATTCCCCAGTTTAATCTATCCTACCACGATAAGCACCCAAGTTATAACCTTTCATTTTAATTAGTATTTTCTTATACCTATTTTTATGAAAACTAATATTATATCCTAACATTCTCTAACGTAATCTATCACGATAAGTACCCACGTATAAACAATCAACCACAACGGACACACATACACAAAGATAAGAGGTAAAACAGACAATATGATGACACAGGTACGTTTAAAATGTGACATGAATTCAGTAAAAATTACATTGAAATGTACACCAAGATTACTGAACTCCACAGTAAATTACGGCTGATTAAACAAAACAAGTACCGCATATATGAAAGGCACAACAATGAAGCAAAACACTAATTGAACAAGATTAGTACATTATTAACTGTTTTACAAGTTATGTCATGGGGAGGAGTATGAACAAATAAACATTTTCTTTTAATATTTTACGCGTGTCTGACATTCACTGTTTATGGACGTTCGTCAGCCACATTCCACTCAATTGGTGAAAAGCGTTCCTGAGTGGAAAGTGGCCATGCCCCACCTAATCCACCAGCCTGTCTCCACCAAAAAGCTTTGCTCAGATACATGGAGCTGAATGAATGACATTCACTGGGACTCAGTTATTAGTCTTTCATGTAAATGTCATCTACCGAAAAATTTGGATTTACTTTTATAAATATAAGACACTGTGATGAGTCTTGAGTTTGCTTTACTTTTGTGAACATTTCTCAATATTGATAACTGTCATGTAGGACTTCATTTCTGATGCCCTCTCACAAATACCCTTACACAACCGGTATCTATCTATCTATCTACCTATCTATCTATCTATATATATATATATATATATATATATATATATATATATAT
>JAGKTI010026015.1:0-10403 GCA_018397915.1 Birgus latro | reverse complement strand
ATTATGTGTCCGACTCTGGGCAAAGACTTCAGTTCCTATTCCAATGCCCAGTAGTCTGTAGTCCTCCAACACACCTCCACACGTCACTATTAAGACGCTAATACCCACCGTCCATACTGACTACATGCTAGGGCTCATACAGGACTGGTGTACTGATATTAGGGGGGGTATTTTTACGACTTGTAAGTACAAATATTGTTACCAAACATTATTTATCGTTCTTACTGTAATCCATTGCTATCATACTCGTAACCTGATCAACATCTGGTGATGAAGCTACGTTATCTGCACCCAAATACAAGCACCTCCCTCTCCCAACCTCCCCACATAAACATTACTGTGCGCCATCTGTTGGGTGAATGTGGCACTTCCTTCAGATGCTTTGTTTTTCGATCGTCAGGTATTTCAGCTTCACACAGTGGCTGGTTGGAGGAACGGATTTTGTTCGTGAATCGTGATAGTACATGAGGGTGGCGTGAGCTGAAGGGAGGGCAAGTTGATGGCGGAGGACGGGCGGACATGGAGCAGATTCGTTTAAGATAGACAGATTGACCCTTTCACCACAAGTAATCTCACTTAACCTTAATAAAATCCTCTGGCTTGATAAAAATGTAGAAGACATCATCGGATTGAAGGGACTAACACGACAACAGGTCTTCGTTCAGTGGGCCGTATTCTAATTGGCTATGGGCACTTTGCAACACATCTTGGTGATTTATTCTACACATTGCACCTCAATATATTCTTAATATTTTCTTGAATACTGTTGATGCAAAGTACATCGTTATGGAAATGCTATAAACAACACACGAGAGAATGTTAAGGTGTAATATGCAACTGCTAAGGAGGAGCTATGAAGCCTCCTGATCTGTCTAAATTACGGCACAGTGTGAAATCCCGGCCAGGCGTAGAATTACAGAGTGAACAGATAGTATGGTTTATGAATGTAAAGACTCCTCCAAAGAAGTATCGTCCCCCCTGAAGCCCATGTTTCTGTACAGGCACACAACACGATAGCATGGCAGGTTCGATAATAGGGTTGGTACTTCTGACAGTGGTCTGCACCTGTTTTCGTACTCCTGGTAATCACCATATATGCAGTTTTCCACTTACATTACACAACAAACCAAGGGGATTTTCTAATACTGTATAGAAAACCACTACCGTTACTTGCAACCAAGTGATTCAGTCCCCTTTGGATATGGGTTCACGAAATCACTGTTACCGGCGGGAAGCCCGTACAAGCCCTTCTTACGTAGCGTCCGACTCCGTTTGAACGTTTGAGATGCCAGGTAGCGATGTAACGTCCCTGTGTTTACATGAACCAATCTTAATGCCCAACTGCTTCGAGCGCAATATACAGCAAATGATATTGTCCAACGTAACATCTATCCTCATACACTCAAAGCTGTACTTAAATACTACGTCAAAAATAACATTGTGATTTACAATATACTGGTGTTATTTCCACGAAGTAAATGAATCCAGTGCAGGTTTTTCTGAAGTATAAGTCGAAACTTTGTCAAATGAACTTATGAGTTTTACAATCGCCATAGTCCTACCGCAAAAATCACGAGATGTTATCATCGCCCTTCATGAAATAAGCCTAAGCCTGTTGATATATTTCGCCAGCTTACCATATTACTCTACTAAAGACAGACACTATGATCCACACAATAATTACAGCATGTGCCTAACGTAGGCGTATATAGCTGCTGTTCAGAAGGCTCCGTCCTTTGTGTCACATTGCATCGATGACAAAAAGGGGCTGATACTTTTTTGAGAGGCTGCATCTTAGGCCATGTAGCATTCCGTATGGCGCCATTTTTGAGTCATTTAAAATACCAAACAATACCAAGGATCATATTTTCACTTACATCACAGTGGCTCATACATCACGTTGCCTCTTTTCCATATTTCAGAATGATATACTCTTCAGTCCGATGGCGTATTTTTCATTTCAGTCTTGCTGTTATCAGTCCGATTTATTCAGTTTCAGAAAGATTTTTGGAACCAAAAGGGCTGGCCGGATTAGATAGCCTTTACTCCTCGTCACCACCTGGATGCTCTCCTAAACTGAACAAAATCGCCTGCAACTGAAAGACTCAATTATAAAAATATGTCGTTGGACTGAAGTGTTGGAGACTGTGTCATGATACTTTGTTTGCAGAGTGTATATTTCCAGACAATAATATCGGTCCAGTTTACACTCCAGTTGATACTGCACCTACATAATATTCTGAACAGTTTGTTGGGTTCCGCAGATCGCCTCACTGGGTTGTGGAATCCACTCCTCATTGGCTTGTATCAAGTGTGATGAAGTGGACCAGTATTTATGTTCGCAGCTGCATAGGCATCGAAACAATTACCTTCCTATTTTGTGATTTTTTTTTTTTGGGGGGGGGGCTTACTGGCCATCGCCCACTGTGAGGGGCATTGGGCCAAACAAGACATTGAAGAGTCACAATACGTCACCGCAGCACCAGCACTGCACATAACGGCCGTTCTAAGGGGCCAAGGGTGGAGGAGACATATGATAAAGGGCCCTTTGATCGGCTAGACGTACCTCCTCCCCCCTGACAAACAAAATGGGTTGAATATCGTCACGCAGGTCGGCAGCCCGGAGCAGATCGTAGGGGTTGGAGTAGATCGTGGCTCCGAGCTGGTACGACCGGGTGTGGGCATTGAGGGTCAGGAAGTGTCGGTAGGAGGATACGTCTAGCAGATCCTTGTAGTCCATGATGGGAGGGCGAGATGGGTGGCCCTCCACTGCCTGAGGAGGGGAGGACTCAATGACCTCCTTTTATGTGAAGTACTGAAAAATGGCGGAATAACGAACCACTTACTGATTAATGCCTTTCTCGGATGGATCGACCTTTCCGCCAAGTGTTCACCAAATCTTGGGAATATGTTCTTAAGAAGAGGGCTTATATAAATACCTATCGACGACAAGAGGATCATTAAGGTTGACAAGTTTTTAGTAAATCTGAATGTTCCCCTAGAGTACATGCAACACCAAACTGACGTGCGGAACCCCAGTTGGATTACTAATGGCGAAGTATAACAAAGTTCCTTATTTCGACTAACGCTTGTCTGGGATGGTTCGACTTTTCAGCGACACATTCACCAAACCTTGAGAAGACACTTGTACCATGAGTCACAGACCAGATGACAGGCAGCCATGATAACAATTATTAGGAACAGGTGGGACCCGGTGATAAGATCTGTGATCAGGATAAGACATTGACTAGACACTGGCGGTCAACAGTTCGTCCCTGGTCATACTCAGATGCAGGAGACGAGGTTCAGACGTGTGTCGGTCGATATCTGTAAACGAAACTGTGATTCTAAGGTCGTATTCTGGGTGGTTTTGGATATTTGTACTTCGTAACACCTATTCTACGAACTGAGTGATGTAGGAAGGTACGAGTGAATAATGTACAGTCACGGTCAATGGTTCCTTTACATCAGGTTATAACAATGTAAAAATTCACGCTTACACAATGTTTTGGTGGACAACAATAATCAGATGGACTGGAACTTCACTTCATTAGTTTGGAATCCCAGACGTGGAACAGAACTGCTGACATCAACTGTACACTCACGGTCCCTCGCTACTCATCACCAAGTGCCGGAGTTCGGAGCTGCTTTGGCATATCTCTGTGAACGAAACTGATCTTAAGTTCATTTAGAATATATTATAAAGCTAACGAGGCTTTGAGGCGAGAATAGACTAACATAATAATCACGATCAATAGTACAGTTCTACTCACACGTAGCCTACTCCGTTACAAGTGTCAGATTTCGTAACCATAAAACTACAAATTTTCGAAGGAAAATCGCAAGTATAGTAGAAATAGCACAATAATTCAGTGACACAGCAAGTCACTGTGATCAATGTTTTTCTTGGATATAAATCTAAAGCAGTGGCTTTTTACCTTTTTGTGCCTCCTTTTTTTTTTCTTACGATATTTCCCCATACCTTTTGTTAAAAGGAAGTCTTAGAGTCGTAAAGCTACTTAATCATCAAAGTAAAATAATAAAAGCAGCCGAAGTGACAAAATAACATTTAGTATTTGTTTGTATGTATTCAGCTGTACAGTCAGTCATACACACGTTAGCTTCAGTTAATTAGTTATTAGTAAAGCAAGGGTTTCTTCTGAATGGCCGCAAATGTCATCAGTTTTACCCTCTCTCTCTCTCTCTCGCCAAACACCTGATAAAACTGCATAATATTAGCTGCTTTGGTCTTCCACTACGCTGAGCCCCTTTAGATGTCTCTAAAATAATTCGTGTGTGTGTGTGTGTGTGTGTGTGTGTGTGTGTGTGTGTGTGTGTGTGTGTGTCAAAGTTTGTGGTTGCAGACTGTGCGATAGACAGCCTTCCAAACTACCCTTGTCAGTTGTGAGAACGTTTTGAGTCAAGTACACCAGAAGCGTTCAGGATGTAGGTCCACTTCAAAATTCATCATATCACCTTTGTTCATGGAGATCAGATTATTTCTGTGCCCAGCACCATGTCCGTAAAAGAAGCAGCCTTTGAAGCAGATCATTTCCAAAATGCTCTTTTGCTTCACCTCACTCACCCCACACCAACAGTCCCATCAGTCAATGGTAAATTAGCAAAAGTATCTTTCTCAAAGTTTTCAATTAGAATTAAAAGTTTAGTGAAACACAATCTCTTCGTCGAAGAGTAAGAAAATTGTACATAATACATGTAAACAAATATGCTTCTCAGTAAATGGGAGTCTGTGAATTAACTTATAAAAAAATCAAGTAACTCAGCATCTCTCGTACCCCCAGTACCAAAAGAGGTATATTGCAGTAAATGTATTTTAGGTTAAGAGCCACTGCTGTGGAGGGCACTGCCTCACCTAGCAATTTTATTGTGCATACCGCCAGACAATTTATTCAGTTGAAGAACATTCCTATCCTCTAATTTTTTTTTTAAGTCTTACTACGTTAAGAGTGAGTAAATACCAAGACAAGTAAAGTTACTGACAAGTTGCCACCAGACGTACAGTTGGCTACACTTGAACCTGGTGTGAGACAGAGGTTTAGCAACAACTACCGACGCTCATGCAGTACAGTTACTTGGTCATTTCAGCTAATATTTCACAGTACCATTCATTCACATTCATGCCACCAACAAACATGAGAATACGTCAGTGATGTCAAGTGTACCTAATGACGAACCTCTGCTATATGATGCTGTCCTAGGTTCATCTGTAGCCAACGGTACATGCTGGTGATTGGCTCATTGGCGTTACTAGGATGACTGACAGAAAACAGTTTATCGCATGTCATTTCCGCGGCTTAGAGCTTCTCCTGGTTTTGAAGGTGTGCCATGGATGTGGGCACTGTGGTTCAATGTACAATCAGGGGAAAAAGTTGGCTTGCCTCTCCGCCATGTCCACTTCGCAATTAGAGCATGTCCGCTAAATTCCCTCTCCACCCATCACATGAGAGAAAATCATCGAATGTATGGCCAGAGGAACAAACCAAGCTTCTCTTACATTAACAATATTTATCATCAGAGGAAACTGAGTGAAAGATTAGGCGAACTTTTGTCCCCAGCTGTACTCTTCCGTATACAGTATATGCATCATGAGAGGCAGGAAACTGAGAGGATAATCTTATCAGTGTGCCAGTTTTTTGGAGGATATGGTGAAGCAGGTTTCTAGATCAGCTGTGGCAAGAGTTTGGACTGGTGGTGTGACAAGCGCGCCCCCTCCTTCTCTCTCTCTTTTATCAACTCATGTATACGTTCTTGACCATTTTAATCCCATGTCATAACTTTTATTTTAATATAGCTGTCTCCCAACGATTTCATTTGAGGAGATACTTATGGAAATTGGCGGAGTCAGATACACAGAGCCTTAACCATCTGTGTCCAGGGTTTTGTAGACTTCCTCACTAGAGTACGGAGAGTTTCTGTATTTCTTGTCTTTCTCCCAGACGCTTTTCCAACAAGGTACCATTCATTTATTTCTTCACCAGTTCGCTTCAGGCTTGACACGTTGTTCCTTGGCTCAGTAACTTCAACTTTTTTTTTTTTTGCATTTTTTTCTTTGGGGGGGTCTTTAAAAGGCATTTATGGATTCAAACGTTTGACCATAGAAAAACGCAAATTGTAAGACCATGTGTCCTTGTACGTCCATTAATCATCATGGTAATTTGCAGAGAACCATGTCCAGTGTATCGTAGCTGTAACAACGTGCATTCCCGTGGAAATGTTGGCAATTTTTATCTTTATCGTTTCCTGACAACTTTATCAGGGTTGACTTTTTTGAGCTGGAGGCCATTCAGTAGGAAAAGTCTTTTCTAAATTCAATAAAATCGTCCGGTAGCAGTCGCAATAAATCATAGAGGACGTGGCAGGGATTCAGGTGTTAAAATATGCCCTTGAAGACTCGATTTCTTTCCTAAGCTGCAAAAATCGTCTGGTGGCTGCCTGATTAAAGTGAAGAAGTCGTCCTCGGACTGAAAGAGTTAATGTTGTAAACGTCTGCTTCCTCCCTTCAGCTTCTTACTTCTGCCAGACGATTGTATTCAGCTTAGGAGAACCCCTTGAGAGCAGAGTTAGCAGAGGCTGTATCTAACCCCCCCCCATCTCGAAAAGTCAATCCTGGGACGGATAAAATCGTCTGGAAACGCAGTAGCAGGAACAGACCACCAGATCTCTTCGCCTTCGTTTCTGTGAGGGCTGAGGCACCTGGTGAGGCTGTGGTTAGAGTGCGCCGGTCGGAGTGACGGCCTTGCAAGGGTTCGATCCCCAAGAGGCGGTAGGAGGTTTTTCGGACACGTAATGCAGTCAGGGGAAGTAATCTGGCCATCTGAACTTAAATACAAAGGGATACGGTACCCTAACCTCGGACCGCCACACCTCAAAGGGGGTAAAATTAGATTAGCTGTTATCAGTTTCCAACCCCATCACTGTAAATGGTTCACACCAAAACTAACACTGTTATATGGAGGTAGCAAGGGGGGGAAAAGAAAAGGAAAAAGAATAAGACACAATAATGGGATGCAATGGATTAATCATAAACTATCCGGTGACGCTGTGTTTCGTTTGTTCTTGCCATTACCAGACGAATGTACTTATCTTAGGAAGGGTTAATGAAGGCTGTGTGCATTCCCCCCACCTGGTAAAGTCTCAAAGCTGAATGACACAGTATGGCGATAACGAGAGTACAATACAAAATACGTCATCTGACTGAAAGGGTTAACTATTTCTCTCCCAACTCTCCTATTTATATCTTATACTCACAACCTAAAGACAATTTTATTCAGCTAAGGAATAACATTTCCTGCTGGTGGGAGGAGATACAGCCCTCATGAACCGTTAACGTCACTCCGATGGCGTAGATTCTTGCTTTATTCTTGCCACCCGCGAACGATTCAGTTTATACAATGGGGTACCGCTGGCAGTGAAGGAGCAAATGAAGGTTGTATCTGAACGCCAGGTTCGAAAAGTGTCTCCCAAACTCAGTTGAATCGTCTGAGGGCAGCAACAGTAACACAATCTTTGGTCCTCCGTTTATTTACAAAGCCTTTATTTCTTTAGAGACGGTTATATAGGGTGTCTCAGGAAATGTATGAGAATCACCAGGAAGTTATTCTTGAGCTAATCTGAGTAATAAATACTTGACCAACATGGGTCCCATTCTATCCAACTGTCATCCTTTACAGTGATGCAATTTTTGATAACCTTATCAGCCAAAACGTTCTCTTTCATGATTCACCTATCAAGTCATTCGTAACTGTGTGTCTGTAATAGCACAGAATTCGACTCATGTTCATATACCATCTTTTATTCAAAATTAACCTAAAAATAAGGCCTATATGATCAGTGTCCTTCCTGTTCTGACTTATCGAGAGGAAACGTGATGTGGAGCATATCACTTGGGATGTAAACGTAGGAGTATACAGAGAAGAATGGAAACGATCTGTTACGTGTCATAGGGAAAGATAAACAACAGTTTCCAGGTTACGGGAACAGACGAAAGCAGAGGAAGTAATCACCAAGTAAGTAGCATAAAAGGATGTGGCAGGCCAACTTCCTCGCAGAACAGATAGCAGATAGATAACCAAGGTAACTGAGTGCCAGCCCAGACATGGAGTGAGAGGACGAGGTAGACAGAGAACAAGATGGAGAGAAGAGGGTCGGAGATTTGCATGGATTAGATGGAACAAGTTAACAGCCAGTCAGTTGGAGAGGAGGAACATAGCAGAGGCCCTCGTCGGTCAGTGGACTGACTCAGGTTGTTGATGATGATAAGAAACATAAACATCATAACCAGGTACCCTGGTGATACTTGTAGCCAAAGGACACATGCATAGCGAGACAGTCTAATAGGGGCATCAGTATTGAAGTAACATCAATATCTCCACATTAACATAAACTGTCACTGCATACATTACTGGGCCGGTGCACGAAGTCGATGTCGTTTGCATAGAAGCCTTCGTTGCACCTGTTTCTTAGTTATTTATTAAGTACATTATACCCTAATATGCTCTTCCGCTGTTTATATGTCTCCAGTACCGATATAACATAGCGTGTCTCAGTAACGTGGAAGACTGAACTGTAATGTGAATAATAAATCGCAGGCGAAGAGGCACTACAGAACGGCCTACATTCGTATCCTCCTCCATCACATATACTCCTACTTTCATAACCACACACTTCCTACCACCACCACCACCACCACCACCACTACCATCCCTCCCCGCCCCCACCACACACTGTTGCTCGCCAATTTACTCATCCACTCTCAGTCAAATCGATTTTAGGAAAACTGGAGAGGACGCACATTTCCCCACTACCAGTATTCCCCTTCACCCCCTGTTTCATTCTATTTATAAACTTCACACAATTACTTCGTTCAGCAACTTTCACCACACAAATCCTTCCACGTCCCCCTCCCCCACGTTCTCACCACACACTGTTGCTCGCCAATTTCCACACCAATTATTTCCACTCTTCAGCATCTAATTATAAGACAACAAGAGAGGGCACAGATTTCCTTCTATAAAAATCACCCTTATGCACACAATCCCCTCGTCCCTCACTACACACTGTTGCTTGACAATTTCCTGATAATTTTTTCCAGTCTTGAGCAATTGATTTTAGGAAAACTGGATAGGACAACACACACACACACACACACACCTGTGAAGGCGAGAATAACCGTGGCCCAGAAGATGAACAGTTTGTATCGCTTAACATGAGGCAACTTTATCTTCGTGGAGCACGCGGAGGTGGCCATGGTTGTGAGTGAGCCTGAGGTGTGTGGCAGAGTGTGTGGTAGTGTGTGGTGGCACCGTCCTCGCTAGTGCCACAAACAGAGCCAGACTGGGAGGGTTAGGTGCGCGAGGAGTGTGTTTTGTAGCAGCCGCGCCACTTCCCGGCCTTCCAGCCGCACCCGCCTTGCCACCAAACCTTCCTCGTATCACTTAATTTTCCTCCATATCCTACTGTATTTCTTACTATATCCGTAAACCTATAACTAGAAAAGGTGAACAGGTAACTGCTTACAAGAAAAAATGTCTGTTAACTTACGGGTGTTGGCTGTGTTGTTTGGCTGGCACTATGTGGAAGTCGGCTCTGCCCTGCCGAGGCGCCGCGTGTGTGCGCAGGTGCTGTACTCCCGTCTGGTTATTATTCCCAGTGTGCACAAGGCTTCGCTAAACTGCAGAGCCCGGCACTCCACTCCTGAGCCTCATAAAACCATTTGTTGGTAGCGAGAATAAAATAGTTAACATTCCCAACACTGTGATAGGGTTAGTAGAGATATTTCAAAGCCAATGGACCTTCAGCAGTGGGGATATCATTTGTGTTTTATTCATGCTGCGTTAAAGAGGAGCCCCATGTGGAAAACGAGTTAATGAAGGCTATGCGTAATCCCTGCAGTTCGAAAAAATTCTTGTAATCTCAATGAAATTACCTTAAGACAGCGCAAGTGAACTAAACTAATCCACCATGGGAGTGAAGGGGTTAAGTGCGATCATATAATACACAGTTGCGGACAAAACTAGTGGTCCAATTTTTAGTCGAAGATATTATGAAACCCTTACTTAACACTGCCAGGCTCCCATGACTCACTCTTAGCTGAATATACAGTATTTTGGCGGCAAATGAAATCGACTACTGGACTTGTCTTGACCATAGCAGGGTTAATGGTACCAGTATTTATATTCTAAGGCTCTGATGACTCATTCTTAGCTAAATGAAACTGTCTGCCATTAGATGGACAGAATAAAAGAGTTATTCCCACCATGAAAGTTAGTATTCAAGAAAATCTACTAGTTTCAGAAGCCCTCATTCCGTTCTCTCCTTAGGTTCTGGGTAGATGCTGGGGCATTACCCTGAAATATCAACCATGGGCAAGTAAAACCTCTTTG
>JAGKTI010026014.1:0-13751 GCA_018397915.1 Birgus latro | reverse complement strand
TATATGCCACGGTTTATGCATACGGTGATGTCTATAGTGTCTTTATATCAAGGATGTGTTACAGGGTAAACTAAAAATATCCTCTCACTGTTGCTCAAGGTGATAATCGAACCTGGAACCTTGCAGCTGCGTGTTTAACACTTAATATCTCTGCAATACCAGTGTCCAAAAGTGTAAATCTAATCTCTTTAGAGGACATCCTTGTTCTAAAAATATATACGATCTTTCAAGTTATTGTCCTATGGACAATTTGGGTCGAGGGTGTTTTAGTTAAAATACCAATGATATAATGTGATATTAGAGTTCTGAATTATAGGGGACATTAATATTGCTTGTATTTGGTGATTCCCTTTATATCAAATATTTACAAGGTTCATTAGTCATTACACATATACCTTACTTAATGATCCATAAACATGTTAGTTTCCTGAATAGTCTCATTGGTTGGTGTTTAGTGTAATGGTGTGGAAACGAATCTGTTCATCGAATAACACGCTACGATTATGAGGTGGCTATTGTAAATCCGTTCATGGCCTAGCTGACGATCGACTCTGGGCCTTTCCTTTGCGCAACGATAACCCCTTCGTGGATAGTTTACTCTGTAACGCTTACTTGAGACAGACAGACAGACAGACACAGTGCTGGGGGGCGAAGGTTACTTCATTGCAAGGGGTGGGGGGGGGTTTCTAGTGGCTAGGCAGGAGTGCAATAGTGGTAGGGAAGGGGAGAGATGGAGGGAATTACAGTGTTTCCAATAGGGACCTAACTCTTGTGTTCCACACCTGCGTCAGGACTTTAGTCCACGATAACACAAACACAGCTGTCTGTCCTTTATTCCGATGTTATGTGGCTAGTTGATACCCGACGGAGGGGATGTGGCAGTAAGGTGAGGAGGGGGCTGGGTAGCACCTCATAATTTCTGCTAATGCTTGTTTGGCTACACGTTCTAGGAATTATTTCAGGATGACGGTATTTTTTACTATTGACAGGTGTTAAATCAGATGTAATATCACATTTAGCACTCAGAGAACACATGCCTGCACCAATGCAATTACTATTAAAAAGGATCCGGATCTGGATCCGTGAAGATAGGATCCCGATGCGGATCCGGATTCGCCCCCAAATTTGATTAATTCTTTCTTGGTCATGGCCTACCCATCCACAAAATTTCATTGAAATTCATTTGAAACTATTGGAGATATAGTCTAGACAAACTGACACACAGACAGACAGACAAACATATGTGAATGCATAACCTCCTCCAACTTCGTTGGCGGAGGTCATAACTACAGCACACACATCCTCCACTACCCCATCTCCACCTCCAAACCACTCACCTCCACCACCGCCTGGTCTGACACAGTTGCCAGACATGTGATGCTATCGCTGCTGCTTCACTTCTCTTCGAATATTTACGGGGTTCGGAACGACGACACGACTTTTTCTGCTGACTATACAATCTTTACTGCAGCGACAGGACAGGTTACTGTGATAAAACATGATAAGAGGAGACCAAAGGAGAGAAAATAATTGCAGGGGAAGTAAAGGGACTACTTGTAAGAAGGTAAAGCATGTCGGGATTCTCTTCATGGAGGTCAGGGATATGGGTAGAGTGCTATACAAATTCATCTGGATCAGTAAAGATATAAATGATGCTGACCTGTTCACCAGGTTCATCAGTGAATGGAGAGGAGAATCAAAGGTATTAGGGAATACTGATACCTCCTAAAATAAAGATTCAAGAGAAGTTAGACTGTCAATTTAATTGCTGAACAAGTAAACGGCGCACATATATTTAGTCAGAGAATGACAAGAGCAAAAGTCAAAGTGTAGAAAATTTAAAAGAAATAAGTTCGGGAACACAAGAGCAACTTAGGATGCTATATACATGCATGAAACCAACTTTGGCTTTAAAATGAGTATAGAGAAAACAGAGGGGCACAGAAAAGGGTTTGCTATTAGTAAACTCAGACAGCCGAGTCTCAGTAGAGAAAAGAAGGTGAGATTTAGAGGACAGGTTGCGTTCAACATGGAGGAAATTCGATGAAAGGACAAGAATGATGAAGAAATGTATAGAAGGTTTTTGACAAAGATCCAGGACATCTTATTTGAACGTCACCCGGAGAAAGATGGACGGTGGAGGCATTTACGAGTACGTTTCCCTCTCCCTCTTGGAGGGGTCCGGGACCGGGTGGATTATTTTTTATTGAGAAAGTATGATGTGTACAGTGCATGTAGTTTGCTGTGAACGTGACGAAATGGGGGTCCTCTCCTGTCTTAACCCGTACTCAGAATGATAAGAAATGGTTCTATCTCGCAGGTGTTGCGAGAGTGACTTAATCAAATGAACTTTAGTGCGTTTGTGTTGCTGGGACTGCCTTATGGTCAAGAAATTTGAAGGGTTGAGAGAGCTATTAATGAAGGTTTATTGTATTTTTACTAGAAAGTGATGGTAAGTATCTTGCCTGTTTATATTATTTCTCGACCGCACCACCCAGTTTAAAATACTGAAAATCGCATTCTGATGCTGATGATGATATAGGGTAGGTATCCCCTAAACCCAGCGGTGCTTGCCGCAAGCACTTCATTATATAGTCACTTAAGGATGAATAAAGTTCTTTGTTGCATAGCTTCTTGGTACATGCTTAAAACTGCATGTGTGTGTGTGTGTGTGTGTGTGTGTGTGTGTGTGTGTATGTGTGTGTGTGTGTGTGTGTGTGTGAGTGTATGTGTGTGTGTTCTTACCTAATTGCTCTTACCTAATTGTATCGTCACAGGAATGAGTGAAGCTCGTACTGTCCCATGTATTAAACCATTTTTATCATACATATCCTTAAATTTATGAATTGTTTTGGCACACACTATTTCATTCGGTAGTGCATTCCACTAATCAATTGCCCTATATGGGAAACTAAATTTTCTTTCGTCTTTATTACCTCTCTTTTTATGCAGTTTTTTGCAGTGCCCTCTTGCTGATGTTTCCCCATAGGTTATGTACTCATTTATGTACATTTTTCTCTTCCCTGATATGTATTTATATAGCATAATCATGCCTCCACTTTTCCTTCTCTCCTGTGGTGTTGACGGATTCAGTTTTTCAAGTCTTTCGTCGTAGGTTAGATCCCTAAAGCGTGTCCATCTTGTAGCGACCCTAGAACTTTTTTAATCTTATCTATGTGTTTCTTGAGATGAGGCTTCCAGACTGTTGATGCATACTCCAGGGTTGGTCTGATGATGGATGTTATTATCTTGGCATGTCTTCATTTATGTATGTGAATGCTGTTCTCATATTTGCAAGCACTGTATACATGTTATGTATCTTCTCACTGATGTGGTCAGCTGGAGATAGTCTGATATTGATAATCACACCTAGGTCCTTCTGATATGTGTAATGTTTTACTTCCTAACTTATAATCCCAATCTGGTCTTTTTCCACTTTTACCAAACTAAATTACATGAGACTTGTCCATACTGAATCCCATTTGCCATTTATTACTCAGTTCATGAAGTTTACTTAATTCTTCTTGTAGCTCTCTACAAGAGCCTGTGTTAGTAATTCTCCGTTGTATTTTTGCATCATCAGCAAACATATTTAGATAGATTTCATTTTCAATGTTGCTGTCTGTGTCATTTATATACATTAAAAACATAACAGATGCCAGCACTGAGCCTTCTGGAACTCTGCTAGTCACTTCCCACCATGTTCTGTTATCATATTGTGTTCTTCTAGATGGTTTACCCAAACTTTTATCAGCTTTTCCAGTACCTTACTTACAACACTGGTTAGTTGTACTGGTCGGTAGTTGAGTGGATTTTGTCTACTGTCTTTCCTGAAAAGGGGAACACTGTTTGCCTTCTTCTAACTGTCATGTAGTTTACCTTGACCCAAGGATTCCTTGAATATTAAACTCCTTAACTCCTTTGCACATTCATGTAGCACTCAGCATGAAATTTCGTCAGGATCATTTGTGTTTCCTTTGTCTAATTTATATAACTCCTCTTGTATTTCTTTTTCCGACATTTGTATATCTGGCAATATGTGTGGGCATGCATGTTCCATATCATCCCTCTCATAATTTTTTCTTCTGTAAATACTGACTGGAATTTTTTTTAGTGCTTCACAAATATCTTTCTTTTGTGTAAAGGTAATCCCCCCATTCATAATGGATTGTATTTTATCTTTTACACTGATTTTGCTTTGGATGTAGCTGTAAAATAGCTTCGGTTGATCACTGCTTTTATTTACAGTGTCTTCCTCAAACTGTCTTCAGGCTTCTCTCCTTACTCTTGTGTAATCATTTCGTGCCTGTTTATAATTATTATATGCCATCTCACTATTGTGTCTTCTAAATCAATTCCACAATTCTCTTTTTTCTTTAGATTTTTTACATTCTGTATTAAACCATTTCTTTATTTTCAGTTCTGCTTCTTTGTGCTGTGGGATGTTCTTTCGGACCCCTATTTCATAAAGTTCGCAGAATTTTCTATATATATAACATTTAGATCTTGTCCTCTAAGCTCTTTTTCCCAATCAGTTTCTGAGAAGTACTTCTTTAGTTCATTATAGTTGCCCTTTTTGTAGTTTAGGCTGTTTTCGTAACTTTCATTACTGTTAACTGTCATATACAATCCTGAGGTTGCAATTTAATACTGCAATGTCGCTTTTGCCGAATGGAGGGTGATACATTATATTGTCAACATCATTTTCTTGCCTATTAAATATAAGATCTAATACTGATGGTACATCAAGTCCTTTTTTTTTCTTGTTTTTCCTATGTTAAGAAAAACTCCTGCACAAGATCCAGGAGCTTTTGCGTGGTCCCAACAGCTTTCATGGCTTTTTACATCTAGAGTATTCCAATTTATATTTGTATTGAAAACTCTAGTTATTTTAATTCTTTCCGATTTCTCCTCCATTCTATGTAGTAATGCTCTTAAACTCTGAATTGCACTCTCTGCCAGGTCTTCATATTCGCCTCTTTCCCAAGTGTTTGATCTGGGTGGCATGTATAAATCAGCCACAATTACTTTCCCTTCAGATGTATTAATCTCTACTGCAATAATTTCTACTTGTGAGGGTCTATCTAGTTCTATTTCTTTGACTTGTAGATTTTCTTTGTTAGTATTATAATTACTCCTCCCTTTTTTAAGTTCCTATCTCTTCTCCATATACTGTACTCCTCTGTGTTTAGGGTATCGTTTGATATCCTTGCTGTTAATTTTGTTTTAGTTAGCCAAATAGTATGTGGTGCCTTTTCTTTCATATAATCATTCATCTCTAATAATTTAGATACAATTCCATCTACATTTGAGTACATCAACTTAATCATCTTGTTTACATACTTATCATGACTTGGGTCTACTACCTTCCTCCTTTTTATCTCCGTCTGGTTATGTACCACTTTCTTACCTGCAATCCAGTTACTTTGTAAAAAAATGTATACTTCTCCTCCTCTGATCTTCCCTCGGTTTTTGTTTTTGCCTCCTTCCACTTCTCTTTTAGTAATCCCAGTTCCTCTTGGGTTAGGCATCTTTTATCCATACGTTTTTAAATTCCTCTTTCTCCATAAGTTTGTCTGCATTTTTTAGTATCTCCTTCACAGTATTTACACTCTAGAAGATTACTTTCATGGCCTTGACTTATTTCTCTCATATTTCCGTAGCCTTTTGTGTTCCTCTATGTCTTCATTACAGATTTCCTCTGATACTTCCTTCAATGTACTCATTATATTTGCAGCCTCCTTTTTGTCTTTCAAAATCATGTTTTTTTTTTTAATTTCTTCCTCATCTGTACCAGTGATTACTATAGATTTGTTGATATCTGCTGAGTCTTTGACCAATTTTGGATTGTTCTGGATTGTTTGTTTTTTACTTCCTTTTTAATGCTTTTTTCTTCAACTCTTGATTCTAAGACTTTCTTTACTTTCACTATTTCTGCATATGTAGTTTCCACATCATTTTTGTAGATTTGCATCGCTTCATTCACCTGGGTTATCTTCTCCCCAATATCACTGCCTTGATCTATCAGACTGTTTGCTTGCCTAATTGTCTCTGTACTATTTCTGAACTCTTCCATAATACTCTCATGGTTAACAACTGTGCTCTCCATTTCGCTCATTTTCCTTCTAAGTGAACGCACCTCAGCTAACAGCTCATCTATTGTTTTGTCTTTCTTGTTTACTTCCTTTACTAATTCTTCATTTTCCTTCTTCTGCATGCGCAATTATTCTTAATTTCATCCATTTCACTCTGAAATGCCTTCTCCAATCTGTGTACCCGTTCAACTAGATTGTTGAACGTCTCCATTTCAACCAGATCCTGGTAGAAATCATCATCCTGTTTTCTATCTTCATCCTTTTTCTTAACTCCTTCCAAATTTGCTTTACTGAAGATGGTGGTCTCTTGTGGTACTAAGAGAAAGAATTCTACTTACAAGTATGCATTCCTTGGTACACACAGCAGACAAAACAGCTGATGAGCTTGCTCAGTGCATTCTTGCACTAATTTGCTGTATTCTGTTATTTGAACAACAATTTTGCTTAAACTTCGTCTTTTGTATTAGAACACCATTTTGTTTAACCTAGTACAGAGCTTGACTCATATAAAAATGCTATTTAGGTTTGGCCAGTTGTGGCCAAGGTTGGCCAAGTGCAGAGCGATGCGGTGTACGTCCTGTCTCTCTGATATCTCAGCTGTGTGTGTGTGTGTGTGTGTGCTTATACTCAAGATAATTATTTCTGACAAAGAGTCCTTATCATAAACTCAGATCGACTTGTTCCATGAATTATATTTCGTTACACCATCGGGGTTCAGTTGATACGTCGAGAACGACACGTAAGCAGGTCAGGCGGTTAATCAAAGACAGATGAACCCTTGTGGATTTTATTCCTTCTAGGTGTAGCTGAAGCACACTTGCAAAACAATGACCCTTCTCTCTCACGTTAACTCTGTCCTTCACTCGCTGCTACTCGTTCACTGGCTGACAAACTCTCCCTTAATGACTGTTTAACTACTCCATCCGTCACTGATTACTCTCACAGTTTGTCTCACTAACTCTGTCAGTGATTCACTGACTGTTCACTGACAAAACACACAACTTACTTCGTCTGTCACTCGTGGCTGACTAAAAATAAACTGTCTTTGCAGCAAGATGGTCTCTAACAATGCACAATAACAATAATGGCAAAACTCATTCCTAAGGTAAGAAAGAAACAAAATAAAACAAACATGCCGATATCTCCAAATCGTTCCTCACATCTGCAAATGTAAGCATTAGTCTAAACCTACGACAGAATGCTTGGTTTCTAGAAGGTTTTTCACATCTCTGGATATAAAACTCAACCTAATCCAACCAGAAAAACACTGCTCCTCCCTCGAAACTGTGTCGTCCCCGACACATCCACCCAATCCCGCCTATATGCAAGTATATACAACATAAAACTCCTTACTAGCAGGCTGTCGTTGTCGTCTCTGTTGTTTAGGTCCCACAGTCTGAAGACTTGGACCTCCAGTGGTGTCAACTTCATCATTCTCCTAGGCCCTCCTTTCATCCCCGGTGTACAGGAGGTCTCCAGCTCCATGTCAAGTGGACTTCTCAGGTCCATATCTCCTGTGAAAAGTACATCAGCATGTCTCATCGACAGTCCCACCAGCTGGTCCATCTGTGGATTCCCCGGACACTGGGCACTTTTGGTAAAATGACAAGGTTGTCCTTCCCAGGGCTTAACAATGCTCCTCTTGCATACATTACTTAGTGGCTCCTGATCGATTTCTTGGCACAACCCTACAACTGTGCCATGATGCATCTTCTTAGGACGAAATGAAAAGTTGAGTATTACAGTGGGTACTTCTGCCGTAGGGTCAACTAATGTCTTGCCCACCATCACTTCCCCTTCTATCATGCCACGGCTTCTGTGCTCCACCAATCCCAGGAAAGTGCGCAGCGTGTCATAGACATAGACTTGCAGGGCAGCAGCATCTCTGACTCGGGGTATAACTGTAGCCCGTCTGGTCGTCTGTAGTAAAATTCCACGCTTCACAGCTCTCAGCAGGACACGCCTTCCTCCTAGCCGCATTTGCATCGAATGGAAGTCAAGCCAGCAGCAGTGGGACACCAGGCAGTCCAAACCCAACACACACGGCCGAGGTCTCCTCCTTACCTGCCTGTCACAAATAGATACCCACTAGTCTCCCAAACCCAGTGCAGTGTCCAGTAACTCCCCACAGCCACTGCGAAGACTCTGGAGGCTGCCTTTGACCCACCACTTCTAGCTGCCTCTCTGATTCTGTCAATGGCCATAGGGGAGGCCACTTCCTCAGACTTACCATCTCCCTCCACACGCCTGCTGGCACCTCATCCAGTCATTGTTCAAGAACTTTTGCCCCGTTACTCACTTCCTGTATTTCGCCTCTTACTTTATCCTCTACTATATATGAAACCTCTTCCTTCACTTCTCTTACCTGGTCACTTATTCTCTCAACCTCGCTATGTATTGCACTTCTCACTTTGCCCTCCACTGCACAGCAAACCTCACCACTCATTTCTCATACTTGGTCGCCTATTCTTTATGCCTCACTGTACACCACTTCATGTTGTTGCTTCAGTTTCCTGGTCACATCATGCAGCTCCCTATACCACTTCTCAGTTCTTACGATCCTCTTGAAACTCATGATCCCGAGCTCTGCCTCTCTCTTCTTATCCCTCTTGTAGCTGTTGAATCTCTGTCTCTGCCCACTTAGTTGTTCCTCTGGTCTTGCACAGTGTTGTGTTCGGGCTTCTTTTTGTTTTTCTTGCTGTGCTCTGAACATTGCAAGTATATATATTTCTTTTGTTCTTCTTGCTGTGCTCTGAACATTGCGTGTATATCCTTCTTTTGTTCTTCTTGGTGTGCTTTGAGTATTGCAAGTATATCTGCCACAGATACATATGCCGTTTTGGCCGTCTGTCCACTCGTCTCCATCTCTCAAGAGGAATCTCCACTCCTAACACCAACTGTTACGACCATAGGATTCATCGCACTCCAGACACCAATTGTCACGCTGTAGGGGTTTCGTTGATACGTCAAGAACGACACATTGACAGGTTAGGCAGTTAATCAAAGCAGATGAACATTTCTGGGTTTTATTCCTTCAAGGTACAGCTAAGGTACACTTGCAAAACACTGACTTTTCTCTCCCTCGTTAACTCTGTCCTTCACTCACCACTACCTGTTAACTGGCTAACTAACTCTCACTTACTGGCTCACTGTTTACCTACTCTATCCTTACCTGATTACTTTCACTGTTTGATTCACTAACTCTGTCATTGATTTACTGACTGTTCACTAACAAAAAACGCAACTTACTCCAAGTCATTCATGGCTAACTGATTGAAACTCAGTTGTCTTAGCGGCAGGATAGTCTCTTTAAATACTCCTAACAATACAGTCCTGGACATTCAAGAACCTAGTAGAGAACTCATTTTCTGATGCAATAATGCACATAAATTAACAATGCACAATACAAATAATGACAAGGACTAATTCCTATGGTAAGACAGAAAGATAATAAAACAGGCATGCCAAAATATCCAGAATATTACTCACATCGCCCGACATAAGCATTAGCCTAAACCTACAACAGAACACATAATTTCTAGAAGGTTCCTCACATCTCCAGATATAAAACACCATCATAATCCTACCTGCATAACAATACTGTATGTAGGTTAAACATACACTAGATTACTTTGGATATATCCAGCACATATCACCTGGAAAACGTTTACATAAAATTTGTGAATTCTGATTTTATTATCCCCCTGTAGCATGATGAGGAATACACTGCTGGGCCTTGATAGCAGGCTGTGAAGCCTATGCCCAGAGTCGGAAAAAAAAAAAATGGAAGAATAAGTCAATAGCTTAGACAAAATCAACACAAGCTGAAGGACCAATACTTTGATGCATACATTATTTTCTTTCACCGTCATAAAACAGATAAAGGTAGCCTTTCCTCTCCTGTCAGATCGCATCATCCAGTTCTGGTGCAGTAGCCACTCGATCTACCTCTCGGGATGCTGATCCTCGTCATTTTTGTCCTGTCCTTGGTCGTGCATTGTAGCTGTAAGACAAACACATTACGACTGTAGCCACATGTCGGACTGTGGAAGAATGTACGAATGCACTTCAGTAATCTAAAATAAAAAGTAGTCTACATAACGCATGTCCGAATAAAACTGCTTGATGTTAGCCAAAAAGATTATGAAGTACGGTCCCGTAATAAAGAAATCAAAACAAGGAAATAATATGCAGACTGAATCTAATTATAAGGCACAAAGAGCGTTCAGCATCGATTCCTAGTCTTTGTAGCATACATTCATAGGGCGGTTATATCAAACAATTTTGATTGCAATGAGTTGCGCTCAGCTCTCAGGGGAGCTTTACCACATTTCTCCCACATGTAGCTACAGAGTTGCCATCAAGCAGCATTAGTAGCATTACCACTGGAGGGTAATCATGATGGGAATCAAATAGGCTAGCATTCAACTGCAACCAACAGGTGGAGGATAATTATGATGATGAACACTGCTACAGTGGAGAACAGAGCTGAACATCGTACCGTACAACCACAGAGGAAAAAATTAGAGCGAAGTATCCACCACAAAATCAATGGGTATTTCATATCACACCTCTAGTAAATCACCTCTTCATTTATTAAAAACCGTTGCCAGCACCCCATGCAAGCTACATACAGTTCTCCGCAGTACGAAATCATTCTAGTGAAGGACGTTGTCTTATTTTCGACCACTTTATTGCCTCCGGATCCCTCAGTATGGAGCTAGTGTTCCTCACAAATTATCGTTTTTCAGACACTGAGCACCCTTAGTCAGATGTGGATTCCATAGAGACATAATAATCCTACTGGACAGTACCCATTTGTTTTATTTCTTGCTGGATTATGAGTACCGTTTATGAGGAGGATTAGACTGTAGCACCAGTCGAACAGGGCAGTACTTCCGAGGTGGATGGCAAGCTGGTGATAGGGAGAGCTGGAGCTCCTTGTTTCATCAGCCCTAAGGACTTGATCCTGACCATCTCCCTTTGCTGAACATTTTCAGTGCTTTCATTTACACAGAGTGTAGGCGAGCATACTCTCTTAATACTTCTACCTTCAACTGTCTACACCACACTACATGCACGTAAGCTATCACACCTTCTATTCCCATTCCCTTTACCAATGGCCACTGCATTATTACAAGCAAACGAGGTGGTGTCTCGGATTACCACCACCGGCAGGGTAGGGCTGGCGGCACAGGGTCTTCCTGGTCGCCATCAAGCGACTGTGCCGGCAGCGGCTGTTGCAATTTCCAGTCTTGCTCGTCAGCGGGGAAGTGCAGGTGCGGCCTTATTCTTCACCAATATTCGTGGTCTTAGCACCAATCTAAATTCAGTTCAGTTTTTCCTACAGTCCATATCCCCTCTGTCCCTATTCGTCACAGAACCACAAATCTCTCGCTTTACTGAATACATCCCCAGCTTGTTTCCCTGGTTACCATCTCCTCACAAACCTTAGTAACAAGGGCGGCACCTGTTGTCATATCAGATCTCAATATGCAGTTGACGCTATTTTAAACTTCACTTCAACTGATTTTGATTACTCACTGTATAAACTAAATGATGTAAATATTACCAAATATCTCTTTTAGTCTATTGCTCCCCCAATGCTTCTTAAGTACCTAGTGTATTTGACTTCATATCCACACAGCTGAGTAACCTTAACCATGCCCTTAACACCGAAATTACCATTTTGGGTGATTTAAAGGTAGATAATGTTAAATAGTTATTGCATTCTGCCAGGACTGACGATGCTGGTCTAGAGTGCGAGCTGTTTGCAGAATCGTTTAATCTCATGCAACTGGTAAAGCAACCAACCTGAATTCCAGATAATCCTGACCATAATGCCCATCTCTTGGATCTATTCCTGACAAATAATCCAGATCAATACAAGATAGAAGTACTGCCACCACTTGGATCCTCTGACCACAATCTCATCAAAGCCTCATTAGTTAACCCCCCCAAATCTTCCCGTTCTGAACCTGTCAGTGTAACTCAATGGCACTTTAATAGGGCAAACTGGGATGGATTTAGAAATTATCCTTCTGACATTCCATGGCAGTCTTTCTTCTCTAGTGATGTCAGTTCTACTCAGTCCCACATTAATGACATAATACTAGCTGGTATGGATTTATTCATACCCAGTCAAAAGTTCACCAAAAGCTCGAACTCTCCAAAATTGTTTGATAGCAACTGTGCCAGAGCAACAGCCCAAAAGTCATTAGCATATAACTCTTACTTAAAATAAAATAAAAACATCTGAATCATTCTGTCAATTCAAAATTGCTAGAAGCCATGGAAAAGCTGTAATAAATCTCACTAAATCAAACTTTCTTCAAAATCAAGCATCAAAACTACTTAACAACCCTAAAGAAAATAGAATATTCTGGTCAGCTCTTAATTCTTTCAATAATAACTTTAACAAGTCATCATCCATTCCCCCACTAAAATCTTCAGATGGCAACATTACAAATGACCAGAGTGGGAAAGCAAATATCTTTGCCAGTATATTTGCCAGAAATTCTACCATGGAGGAAGTCAGCCAGAACGTCCCACTACTAGAACTTGACTCCCCCGAATTTGTTCCAATTAAAATACAGACAATCTATCTATTTATCTATCTATTGCCAGACGCCTTAATTCCGTATGGGGTGGCCACAAACAAATCGCCTCCATGTTGCCCTCTCCCCTGCCATTTCATTGCTCTGCTCCCAGCTCACCCCTCCCTCTTTTATATACCTCTCCACCCCATCCCACCATCATCTCATCCTTGGCCTCCCCTTCCCTCTTCCCCCCTCCACCTCACTCACATACACTCTCCTCGCCAGTCTCTCACTCTCCATCCTCTCCACATGGCCAAACCACCTCAGTGTGTTTCTCCAAACGCCTCCTAGGACATCCACATCACAAAGCTCCTTCACTTCCTCATTTGTCAGTCTGTCTCTCCAAGTGACTCCAAATGGTCCTCTCATATAACTCATTTCTACTGCCCTCACTCTTGATAAGGTTCAATCCTGAAAGTTGGTGTCACTATACTGTCATGTAGTAACTTTTTCACTTCCATGCTCACTTCCCTGTTTCTTATCACTGCTTTCAAGGAACCAGACACCTTTCTTCCCTGTTGTACAGACAAGATACGTAAAATCCATCCTAGACAATTTACTAACTAACAAAGCTCCAGGTCCAGATGGAATTCCTCCACTTGTTTTGAAAAAGTTTTCCCCAGAACTTGCCTTTGTTCCAGCTAAATTATTCACACTATGCATGCGTACTTCTTCATTCCATAATTCATGGAAAGAAGCCAATATCCACCTAATTCCAAAGAAAGGAAGTTCCTCTGACCCCTCTGATTACAGACCAATAGCTCTTACATCTTCTCTTGGTAAAGTATTTGAAATATTAATTAATAAGCACTTAGTTAAACATCTTGAATCCAACAACTTAATTAGTGATAGATAACATGGTTTTCACCACGAAAGATCTACCATTGACATACTCAGTCTCCTGACTCATACCATCCATCAATCAATCGACCATCATGGAGAAACTCATGCAGTAGCCCTTGATATTTCTAAAGCTTTCGACAGAGTATGACACCATTCCCTGCTGTCTAAACTCCCTTGCTATGGACTAACGTCTTTTGTTCCTCTACTTGCATCA
>JAGKTI010026013.1:614-11084 GCA_018397915.1 Birgus latro | reverse complement strand
TTTTTTTTTTTTTTTTTTTTTTATGTGTCCGACTCTGGGCATAGGCTTCACAGCCTGCTATCAAGGCCCAGTCGTCCTCCTACAATCTACATGTCACCACTTCGGCGCTTAACACCCACCGTCCATATTGAATACATGCTAGGGCTGTCTCATACAGGACTGGTGTATTGGTATTAGCGGGGTCATTTTTACGACATGTCGGCGGGTCTTCTGGTAGATCAGTAAAGCCTGATTTAATGAAATTCAAATCCTTAAACTGTTCCCTGCATCAGCGAGGATTCGAACCTGGGTCCCACGGGACCGCAAGCCAACTCTCTACCGATCAAGCTACCGCCTCCCCTAAATTGGCTGCCAATGATGTAAATCTACAGCCCTTCTTATTTCAACACATATATATTTCTGTTTTTTGATTGCCTGCAATATAAGCAGCCAGTTTAAATGAGAAATAGTTTCCGAAGCTAAAGAGGTCAAAATTAGCTTTAAAAGTTTACTGTTAACAAAGAAATTTAAGGTTGATTATAAAGTTTTGTAAAATGATGAGTGATGTTTGAAGTAAATTATCCAACCACAGTGTACAGCCATGTCCGTGTGTTGCACTTCATCCTCCCGCGGTGTACACCTATGTCTGCCTGTTGCACTGTAATATTCACCCACGGTTTACACCCACGTCTGTATGTTGCACTGTAATATTCATCCACGGTGTACACCTATGTCCGCATGTTTCACTACAGTACATGCCTGCCTTTGCTTCATTGACATCATCAACAGCCAGTTAGCAGCCGCAAATCAGACATACCCTACTTGCCCCATACATCTCAGGTGCACAGGTCAATCAAAGAAACTATTGTAAGGGAATCATTAGGAGATGTTGGCTAGCATGACTGCTGAGTCATTATAACAGATGTGTGTCCCATATGGAAATTCAATAACCCTTGTTTGGCTGGCTTCTCTTACTGATATTTTATTTTATTCGAGACAAGAACGTCATAGAAGAAAACAGTCTTATATTACTGTTAGTGAAAAATGGAAAAAACAGTTGCAATATTAAACAATACTGCCTGGAATTAAAGCATTTTAGCATTTTGGCAATTTAGCGTTTATCACCTAGCGTTCACCTTACTCTTGGAAGTTAGCATGATCACTGGTGAACTGCCTGCTAACCTTCTGAAAGGCAATCATGATTACTTGCCATCCACTCACTAACTAGCAAAGGAATAATATTGGAGAGAGGTTGGCTAATGAGACTGCTGAGTCGTTATAAAAGATGTCTGTCTCATGTGGAAATTTGATCACCCTTGTTAGGCTGGCTTCTCGTACTGGTATTTTGTTTCACTCAAGACAAGAGTATTGTAAAAGGAAACAGTCTTATATCACTGGTAGAGGAAAAAGAGGAAAAACAATTGTAACATTAAACAGTACTGCCTGAAATTACAGCTACACTGTTTATTTCAGCCTTGACTCATGTCCTGTACTTTAGCAGTGTTAAAGCCAATCAGGGAGCAGCTACTTACAGTTCAGTGTTATGAAAATGGAATGAAATTTACTGAGTAGATAATTAATACAATATTTGAAATTAGCAGTGCCAGATGAGCATTCATAGCAGCTTCCACAATTATTGTTGTATTCACAGCTGGCAAAGTGATAAGAGCAGTAGATCTTGTTCACCCACAGCTTCTCTGCTGATCAGAGTGATTGATCCTGTTCGCCCTCTGCCCCATTGCTGCCCTAGCAAAGCTATCATAATCAGCGAAAGTGAATGCAACCCATTGCTTGTATATGTGGGTGTGAGTGTGAGTGTAGAGTGGGTGTACTTAATGAGGGAGGAGTGAGAGAAGTTCAGGTAAGGAGCACAGTGATAAACTGCTTATCATAACCCTTCAGCCCAGTAATGTATTTTCCAGGGTACTTTATTCTTGCTTTCCAGGTGGTTTTATTCAGTTTAGGAAACCTTGTGCACTGAAGGGTTTAGTGTTGGCTGAATAAAAGGCCTATAGTTTGATAAGTTTCGCTAATTGCTTGTACTCAGTAAAAGCATTTGCATTAGCAATAATAAGAGAATAATTGCAGTAGGCTGGTTAGCTCATGTTTGGCAGCAACTTTGACTATACTGTTAGAATGAAACAGGATAAGAAAGAAGGCTTTCCCTCACTTGGAATGAAACAAGATAAGAAAGAAGGCTTATCCTCGCTTACCTAACCTTTCAGCTGAAACTGATAGAAAATGGAGGTAGTTCTGTAGGATTTTGATATAATATGTAATGAGAAGTGTTATTTGTAGGGGAGTCGGTTGGTAGAATGAATGTCTTGGTACCTATCTATAATTCTATTTAACTAGCTCTATCTGATATTCACCTTGGTATTTCCAGTGCTGAATTATGTTCTGATATTTGAAAATGGGGCTGCATTTCTCTTGTGCTATTGTTAGAACTGTCATCATGCAATGGTATATCAACTGGGAGACAGCATTTACTGTGGTATAACAGTGGCTGATTAATTGCTTTCACTATGTTTGACATGTTTATAGGTGAATGACTTTTTTTTGTAAGTTGTGAATAGTTAAAAATGTTTAATTTTTGATGTTGTGAAGCAAATGGCATTGTCAGTGAGGGAGTGTTATTGAGAGAAGAGGGTAGAGACAGCTGTACACCTTGTTCCCAACACCCTCGCTGTATTGAACTTCAGCTGTAAAACATTTTAATTTGCTTTTTGTTTATTGTATTTATACAAGTGCTGCATTTATTTTATTTTTTTAATTATTGTGAATGTATTCAGAGGTTAGTGAGAGTGCCTAATTAGTGAGGGCAATGAAGTAGTGTTCAGGAGCATGTTTGCTAATTAGAAAAGACTCATGTCGTATTTCGTTTGGTTTGTTTAACCCGCCGAGTCCCACCAACGTACGATGCACATCACTACTTGTTTCCACGGACAGACCCTCCGACGTGCATCGTATGTCAGCCAGTTGCAAGGCCCGTCGTTCGCATATTTTTAGAGATTCGCGAGTGATTTTTGGTAGGCATATGTGGGAGACCCTCACATTCTCCATATCCTTCCCATCCAATCTCACTGTACATTCACTGGCTTCACCTCTCTCGAAGACCACCACTTTAGTCTTCCCTACATTCACCTTTAGATTCCGTTTCTTACACACTCTCCCAAACTCCTCTACCAAGCCTTGCAGCTCCCCTTCGTCTTCGCTCAACAACACAGTATCATCTGCAAACAACAGTACAGGGAGTTTCCAAACACTGCCCTCTCTCACTAGGGCTGCTCCAACATCCACTGCCCAACCTTGTATCTCTTTTATAATCCCATCCATATACAGATTGAACAACCATGGAGACATGACACATCGTTGTTTCAATCCAACATTCAAATAGATAGATTCACTCAGTTTGCCATCCACACGCACTGCAGCCTTAGCACCCTCATACATACTTTTC
Source organism: Birgus latro (assembly GCA_018397915.1). Lineage (NCBI taxonomy): Eukaryota > Metazoa > Arthropoda > Malacostraca > Decapoda > Coenobitidae > Birgus > Birgus latro. Next base: position 7,645 of record JAGKTI010026013.1, on the reverse strand, counting down.
ATTGCCTTCAACAACTTCCCATCCACTCCATATATTCTTAATACCTTCCACAAACCTTGTCTATCCACCCTGTCATATGCTTTCTTCAGATCCAATAAAGAAATACAGTACATAAAAAGAATGGGGTTATACTGTACTGTAATATGAAAGAGAGGGAGGGAGGGTTGATTGTTGATTGGCCTTGCAGCTCACAGAGAGTTGGCTGAAAATACATTATTATCCTGCATGAGACAGCTGTTGTCATCAAACATCCAGCCACAATCACGAAAAAAGAAAATAAAGAATTACAGTTCCCAAAAGAATGGAGTTATATGTAATATGAAAGGGGTAGAGTGTTGAGGGAGGAAGGGAGGATTGACGGTTGGTGGGCCTAGCAGCTCACGGGGTGTTTGGTGTGGGTAGGGAGGGGAGGTGCAGTGGTTGGGAGTAGAAGAGATATGATTGGCTAAGGCTGGGGAGGGAGAATTCTAATGTAGAGTTTTCATTGGCTGGCAGCTGGAAGGTGGATATTCTCTCATTTTCTGTTGTAAAGGAAGAGGATATTCGCAGGTTTAAACATACAGAAATGACAATGATTAGGTGGATGTGCAGTGCGTCCCTGCATGCAAGGCCTGGGGGGGCTGGGTTTATGATGGAAGAGTTGAGAGGTAGGATGGGACTGGAGTGTATTGGTGTTGTGATGAGGAGATGTAGGCTGAGGTGGTTTGGACATGTGGAGAGGATGGGGGATGATAATTGGGTACAGAGGGTGAGAGGTGTTAATATTGGAGGAGGGGTTGGGAGAGGTAGACCGAGAAAGACATGGGACGAGGTCATTAAGTGTGACTTAAGGGTTAAGGGATTGAACAGGGAGGCTGCCAGAGATCGAGCAGCGTGGAGAGCCGCCATTAGGTGACCAAGGCCGACGCATGCAAGCATGTTGGAGCCTTCAAAAACGAAAACGAAAACGATTCCTCCAACGCTGTGGTGCTGATATCATACTGATCAACATTGCTCTCTATGTGTCTTCCAAAACATTATTATTATTAAATGGCAACGTTGTGATGGATTTCCCTCCAAAACCTGGCTGGCCGTCTAGTGCTGCTGTGGCTTTCTGACATGTACTGCTGCCTCCCTCTTCCTCTCCCACCATGGAACTCCTCACCTTCGCCATTCCTCTCCTTAGGCATGGGCTTCTGTGCATCACTCTTGCCATTTTTGCAATGATACCACCACCAGTCAAGTGCAAGAGAACCGTCCTTGCCCTCAAGAAGAAGGTCGAGATCATACAGAAGATGGACTTAGGCAGGCGTAACGGTCACCTCACAGACCACTACAGGATTCCCTGCACCATCATTCAGGACATCCTGAAGGTGAAGGCGGCCAGACTCCAGTACCACAACAAAGGTAGCAAGATGGCAAGAGTGAAGGATTGGAAGGTGATGGCCAGGCCCAAGCACAAGGACCTGGGCAAGGCCATGCTGAAGGGGTTTCAGCAGCAGACTGACAGCAACGTGGTGGTGAGATGAGCTGAACAAAGGCCAGCGGCAGAAAAGTTTGCCCGACACCTCAATATCCCGATTTCAATGCTTCTGGTGGTTGGTTGCACCGATTCAAGCTTCGACATGGGCTCTCCAACAAGAGGACTTATGGCGAAAGCTTGGATGCTTCAGATGAGGGAATTGAGTTTTGTGTACAGTGGAGCCCCTCAGATAGCATTTTTTTGAGTAGCGAATCCACGGATAGCGACAGGAATGAAACTATCTCATAGCGATTAATGCTGCACGGTTAGCGTAAATCCGCTAGGCATTTAACACGTAGCGAGCTGGTAACACTGATAGTGAGTGCGAGTCTATCATCATTCAGTTCATTGACCCATGTGGAGTGAAAGTACATATCTTAAGCTTTTCTTATAACTAATCTCCAACTATCTCCCTCCCACCAAATTTTACAGTTTTAAATTTTTCCTTTACCTTTACTTTTCTCTTGGGGGAATGCCAGTATCTAGGTAATACTGACGGGTGGAAGGTGAACCTCCCCGCAGTTACCCCAGGAAGAAGAAGAAGAAGATTGTTTGTTTATCCACGCGCCATGCATTCATTCAACTTGTCACAGTCTTGCCATTGTTAAAATTTTTTGTGACCTTCCATTTATTGTCTGTCTACTGAGTGTTCTAATATCATGGCTTCAACTTCGGGGGCTGGCCCAAGTGGTGGTGGTGGCCCAGGGAAAAAACAAGAAGTGCTGGTAATGTAAAAGTGACCGAAAAGGTAATACATGCGTGGGAAGCCAAAGAAACAATACTGCATGGAGGAAAAGAAAAAGATAATTTTTTGAATATGTAGTATACGTTTATCTTATTACAGTACTGAAGAAATATGACTTGATACTGATGGGTAATGGAGGAAATTAGGGGTATAGCTGAACGAGTCCAGGACTGTATTAATTTTTTTAGGTAAGTTTGCCCCTCGGGTAGCTATTTCATGGATAGCGGCCATTTTGGTGGACTAATAAGGTCATTATCCAAGGGGCCTCACTGTACGTGGTAAAAATCTGATTGATGAGGAAGGGCTTGGTCTCAATCAGGTTTATAATGCGGACTATACTGGCCTAGTTTTACCGGTCTGTTCCAACTAATACCCTAGCTGATGAGAAGAAGTTATCTGGCCACAAAGTGAGGAAGCAGCATGTGTCAGCTTTGTGTTGTGCAAATGCAACAGGAGGGGCATCTGCTTAAACCTATTGTAGTCAGGCATGCAAAGCAACCTTGTTTTGCAATAATGGATCGTCTCTCAGTGATTTATTACTCTTCTTTGAAGGCTTGGTTCACATCCAAGATCTTCCTAGATTGGTTTTCAAATCACGCAGTGAAGGAGATTATTCGTTATCAAACAGAGCATCTCGGAATCCCTATGGACCAGGTAAAGGCTTTGATTCACAATGATAATGCTCTTGCTCACCCCTCTGAGGAGGAGTTGGTTAGTGATGACGGTCGTATTAGGTGCATTTTTTTGCTGCCTAATACAACTCCAGTCCTTGAACCGATGGACTAGGGTATTATTTCAGTGATGAAGCGGCTATACCGGTGGAAGTTCCTGGAGGTGGTGCTAGAGGATGAGGAGGAAGTAGCAGGTGGCATCGATATGAGGGACCAGAGGATGTTGGGAAATCTGTGCCAGTACTCCCTCAAGTTGGCAAATTTTAACTGGGCCCAGGCTTGGAAGGACCTATTGTCCATCACTGGAAAATGGCTGGAAGTGGCTACTGAAAGGGGAAGAGCCTGTCGTTGATTTCGAGGGCTTCGAAGTTGCTGACTTCCGGGACTGGTTCTAGAGGGCTGGCAAGACTATTGGTGAAAACACCATCGAAGACTGGCTCCGCGTCAATGAATGGGATCCTGGCTTTCAGACACAGATGGATGAGGACATAGTTGCTGAAGTGAATGCTGGAGGTTCAGAAGAGGATTCTGATGCCAAACGTGAGCTGGCGAGATTGTTGACTAAAACACCATTGAAGACTAGCTCAACGTCGATGAAGGGGATCCTGGCTTTCAGACACAGATAGATGAGGATATAGTTGCTGAAGTGAATTCTGGAGGTTCAGAGGAGGCTCCTGAAGAGGATCTAATGCCGAACCTGAGGATGTGCCGGTTGTGCCAAAGTTGCAAGCAGCCCAGGAGACGCTTGACGTGCTCATAGAGCACCCTCAGAGCCTCCAGAATTTGTTCACTCCTCAGCTGCTGCTCGTTGCGAGCGACACGGGAGAGTGTGATCAAGGCACAGCAGCATCGACACCTTCAGGCAAGCATTACATCCTTCTTCAGACCAACCCAGAACTCAAACAGCAGCTTCAGTGAGTGATACTCATCCAGGCACTTTTTCTGCTTTCTCCCCTCCGCTCCTCAGCTTAGTGTGCCAGGCAACAATTAAATGCTTCAAGAAGGCTTCGCCACCAGAACATGTGGGATTATCATCAGCCACTGCAGCACCAGCTCCTTCAGCATCTCCTCTCTGGTAAGTACAACTTCGCATTCTGAAATGTACATTACTGTACTGTACCAATGACTTTTGGATTCTGCGAAGGCAGCAATGAAAGTGAATTGGAAGGAAAAGCCAATTAAATTTTGTTACTAAATAAGAAGAGTTGATGAAAATATGTTTATTTTACTATGCAAAATACTCATGCTACAAAGGAATCATTAATACAAAATATAGAATCAATTAGACAACTGTTTCTTCCCAAGTGAAGTTTCTCCTTACTATTACGTGCCGAGTTTGTTCTGTATGGCAGAGTCATCTGCTACAATTTTGATTGATGAATTTATAGTATGGTGCACACAGTACAGTACAGTACTGTACAGTGAAGCATGCTTCATTCCATTGATGATTTTTCTGTTTCTTTGATGTTTTCACTGTTTATCTTGGCTGTTATTGTACAGTATACTCTAATAATGCCTACATCACCACCAACACCACCACCACCATCATCATCATCATCATCATCATCATCATCATCATCATCAACATGAAATGTGTTTCTATACAGAAAGTTACAGTGTACTTAACAGTACATTACAGTATGCCATTGTTAGGAACTTCTTTTAGTTGTTTTTCGATGATTTTTAGTGATTACAGTGTATGCGTTATACAGTACATGTACTGCCGGGTGAAAGAAAACAAGTCTCCCAGCTTGTGGGACTTATATCCCCATTGTCAACATGAAATTGCTTCTGTACCTAAAATTACAGTGTACTTAACAATACATTACAGTATTTTATTGTTAGGAATATCTGTTAGCTGTTTTTTGATGTTTTAAAGCGTTTTGTAGGGGTTAGACAGTGGATAATTGTTCTTGGGTTGGGGGGTTAGGGGCCCCTAAGGGGGGACTTTTGCATAACCTGGCATTTTGACAGTACCCGGCAGGCCTTTGACTCTATTACGCCAGATAATCAGGAGTTTACTGTATCATGTATGACCAGCTAATGAGGATTATAAAGATGACCATAAATTTATTAACTATGCTTATGAAACATTTGCCCTTATTCATTAAGGAATGAAGAAGTGAAGTATTCAGAATTAAAATTGATATCCCTCTGCCAACAGAGTTGGAGGAGGTTATGCCCCCTGTTTGTCTGTTTGTTTGTTTGTATGCAAGATATCTCAAAAGTTATTGATGGACTTCAGTGAAATATTGTGAATATGTGGGCAAAGGAAGAGTTGATTTAATTTGGATGGTGATCTAAGGTCAAGTCCTGGTTCAGGATTATTGATGGATTTGAATGAAATTTTTTGGATATGTTGGTTATGAGCCAAGGAAGAGTTGATTAAATTTTGGTTGTGATCTGAGTTGTATGGTTCAGGCATTGGCAGTGGTATGCATTCTCTGAGTGTTGTGTAATTTTTTTCTGTTATAGACATTGGGACAGTATGTTTCAGATTTTCATCCACTCATTTTTAGCATTAATATTATTATTTTTACATAAAGAATAGCTTCTGTTAGTAGTGCAGAAAACAGTCAGTACTGATATATAGTATATATATTTTGTTCATTCACAAAAGAAATTCATTATTCCCTTAAAGTTTAATACAGTAGAAAAAAATCCTGCTAGACCTAAAGTTAAGGAAAACTTAAATAATCTTTATTTAACTTAGGGATAAGGAAAACTTATTTATGGTAAAACATAAGTAATGAAGATCAGTCTGGATTTTGGTAAAACTATACACTACTCTATTTTTTTCCAGCTGATTATCCACTTTCATGAATGTGGCACCTGCACACTCCTGCCGCGTGATTGGTTGGTTTCAGTTTCATTCTTGAAGTATCATATTTACAAAAAGCAATTGTATCTTATATTCACATTCTCATAAATGCTGTTTTGCATTGTCATTGTACTATACAAGCAGACATGAAACGAGTATGTATCTGTGCTTCACCCAAATGGACAATGGATTTGAGGAAGTTGAATTTGAATTGAAATATTTATTGTTGTAAAAGGTACAGAGTTGTTACTTCTCCCTATATGTTTAAAAAAACAATTGCTTTTGGCTGGGTAAGTGCAAATAAAATGTATCTTAATACTTAGGTACTTTTTACATTAGACAATAATACCATACTAAGTAAATTAGCGGTTTGGTGGAAGTGGGGAGGAGAATGCAACAGTCGCTAGAGAGGAGGGCGACACGAGAGATGGCCAGGCGGCAGAAGCAAGTCTCATCTTGCAAGATGTCAGACTTTATTATGGATCACACGTACTCCATTACTTTGATACCTTCGCCCTTATTATCCACAAGTATATATATCCGTAAGTATATATACAGTCAACCCTCCAAACGACGGTCTAATAGAGGGGGACGAGTGTCTGTTGCTTGAAAAAGTCTGCTGCTTGAAAATGATGGAAAAGTAGCCTATGACTCGAAAAATAGCAAAAAAAAATACGATGGTATCAAAGAAGAGGTGCAGCGATGCTATCGCGGACTAGTTTACCTCACAATATCCTGTTTTCTATGGACCCATTATATTATGACTTGCTTCATGATGTACTGTGCAGTACAGTACTGTGTTGCAGTAATTTTTTATGTTCAACTACAGTATCATTTATTTTTGTACATGTAAAGAGAAACACTGTATGTAGTTAGAAATGAAAAAAAGATGTACACACGAACACTAATATCTGTCCAGGGGCGCCCCTTTCCTACCCCTGTATAACCAGGGAAGAGGAGAAGGGGGGACAAAACGAGCTACACCCGCCTCCACTCCCAGCTCCCAACCCTCCCTCATACCACTACCATCCCCAACCCCACCAGTCATTCTTAACTGGCAGTTACATCTCAGGCTGATTTCATGCGTAACACTCTTGGTCCCACTACTAATACAAACACAGAACACTAGGATATGTTAAAAGAATATAACTATCAACACACTGCAGCAATAAATTAATGCATTATGACGGTGACAGTAGAACAAAAACGTTAACAAAGGCCACTTCAGGCCTCACGTGTTGGGTGCACTGCTTTGGACACACACCACACACACACACACACACACACACACAC
>JAGKTI010026011.1:0-13752 GCA_018397915.1 Birgus latro | reverse complement strand
TTCATGTACTCATGCAGGCTCTTCAGGATGATAAGAAATATATTTCGAACTCATCATTTTGAAAGAGCATTCCATAAAACTTCTCTGTTGACAGTGTCAAATGTTTTTGCATGATCTATGAATGTAATGTATAAGTCATGGTTCTGTTTTTGGCTTTTCTCTTGTATCTGTTGAGCAACAAATATATCACAGGTGCTTTGTTCCTTCCGAAATCCACATTGTGTTTCAATATGTGTTGACTCATTCAAACATTTTGTCGGTGTTGATAACATTATCTTAGGTAGTACTTTGCTAGCATTCACAAGGAGGGAGATACCTCTGCCACTGTCACAATCTGAGTGGTTCCCTTTCTTCTTGCAGATGGTTACATTATCAGAAGCACGCCATTCAGATGGAATTCGTTGTTGGTTCTAAATTGTCAGTATGAGATCATGGAGGCACTGATGGAGCAACTGGCCACCCTCTTTGATTAGTTCAAATGGTTTGCCATGAGGACCATGGCTTTTGTTATTTTTCAGACATCGGATGGCCTGAACAGTTTCTGCAAGTGTACGTGTAACACTGAGACCGGTCATTTGAGGATATTGTGCTCTCCCAGGTTTCTTCTGTTCAGGAAGGTATTGAAATGTTTTGCTCATATTTCTGGGAATGCTTGCTTGTCTTTCAGGAGCTCTACTCTGGCTGATTGAATATGGGCTATGTTGTGTTTGGTTGGCCCATGGACTTGGAAAGCCCATATTGGTCATTAATATCAGCCAGTCTTTGCAGCTATTTTGTTTGTTCAGTTTACAATTTCTTCCCCATAACAAGCAGTCTTCTCTGGGTTTCACTTCTGAGTTCCAGGAATTCACGGTTAAGGAGCTAGGATAAGCCAACCACTTGTTATGTGCTCTAATCTTCACTGTAAGGTCATGTATGCCCTCAGCATTTTAATGAATTCAGCCTCCCATGCTCCTAAATCACTGTTGTAAGCATTGCGGGGAAATGTGTGAAGTCAGTAAGATATGTTATTACCTTTCATTTTACTTTGGTTGCTGGCAATGACTTCTCAGTGTTGCAGGACGTAGATCTACGTCACTGCCGTTTTAGAGGGGGACGTATATCTACAGCCCTAGCGCAATACGTGTTATGGTGGTGAGCAGAGAAGTCTTGGGTTTCTGCTGAAGTGCTCTGAAGCAGTGTCTTAATGTTCAGCGATTCTACATCTAGGTTTGTTGCATTATTGCTGGGTCAGGTGGTTGGCACTGAGACAGCCTGTCTGTAATACTGCTGCAGAAGGTGTTACAAGTTGCTGCATCCTTTAAAATACTATGGTTTAATTTCTTGGAGGACGGTCTGTGGCTCATCTGTGGGCATAAGATTAGTTGCATTTTGGTTAGTATAAGATTATGGTTGCAGCCATATAGTCTTGTACTTGTTCTTAAGTTGATAAATGGTGTTAATGATGACCAGATTGTGTTCCAAGCATAAGGATAGCAGTCTGTGGCCATTCATGTTCATGTTACCGACACATGGCAACCTGTAATGCCTGGCCAAAGGAGATTATCTTTTCATATTCTGGCATTAAAATCTAGATGCAGGATGAGTTTGCCATTATGTGGCCCTGAGCGGGTCGCATCGAGAGAGGCATAAAATGAATCTTTGACTGTGTCCTCACCTTCAAGCATCGGGACTTATTGTGTACTGATCTTTAGAGAGTGGTATGCACCTGTAGGACATATCATACTCTCAGTTCAGGGTTGAAACTTGACGATATCGAAGTGGCTAAAATGTATTCCTATGTAAAACTGAATTTCAAGATTGGTTTATATTCTAGAACTTAAAAAAAAAAAAATACATTTTTATCATCAAAATTTTGAGTTTCTAATTTGAGGGCTGCCTCACGTGGCCTCACGGCACTTGAACCATAGTGGGCAGCCGTTTTGCCATTAATTTTTTTCTGACTGCATCTTAGTTCTCTTAGATGTTTCACCACTTCTGGTTGTTAAGATGTTTGGGTTTCAGAGAAAACTCATTTTTTTCATTTTTTAAAATTCAGAAAGCAGGCCTGGCTCACCAGTTCTACTCTACTATTCTCTGTGTCTCTGTGTGCTCTGCTTCTCTAATGTGAGACCATCGAGAAATGGTACCAGTGGTCGGCCGCTTACAAAAAACTCTTAAGGATGTCATGCTTCAACCTGAACCCTGGTAGCATTTTTTGCTCTCACCCACCCGTCTGTATTCTCGTGACTGTACACAGCTTGAGAAGCAGTTGATACTTCCTGTACAGATCTCTCACAGGACTGAATGTGAACAGAGTAAGGGTCCAATTTGAGGGGAGTCTTTCTGAGGTTCTTGAGGTCAGTCAAGGTCATCGTGCAAGTGAACGTAGGCTAGTACATCTCCTCTGATGCCTAGTTGATTAAATTCTCAGGTGAAGAGACTTGCAGACCGACTTTACGATTATTATGGGGTCTCACTGTTGTATCACCAGTCAATTCCTTGTCTGATCTTCTTTATCTGCCTCACGCCAAAAGCTCCCTGATGCTCATCTTCTCTGCACAGGAATGAAGCCAGAATTTTCTCGGAATGTGCATGGTAACCTTCTCATATCACTACTGCAGACATGATGTTCATGACCTCGGGAGTCTGGTTCATCAGCAGCCTTAGGTTTGAAATAACATGCCAAGGACCAAACTTTAGATTGTGCTTCACTTTGATGTTGTAGTACATTTTGAAGATGTCACGCCAAAACTTGACAAGGACCTTGAACCTTCTCGGCACCTCCTCCTTCAGGTTGTGCTTCCTCGTCTGCAACATCAAGAAGCCTTTGTGCAGTAGTAAACCAAGTGGACTGGTCAAGACGTTCACACTTGAGACCAACCGGCTGTGGGCTGAGAATTCCAGACTTGATGACTTTGATTAGAAAATACCTGTTGTGCTGGTCTGTGGGAAGAGCTTTAACTATGTTTTCTGGCAGCTATATGACCTCTTCCTTACCTTCCACTGTGAAGTTAAAGTTGATCTCTAGTTCATTCACCATCTCAAGGAGTTTCCTAACAGACAAGGGAGTTGCGGGGCCATCCAGTTTGATGACTAAGTGCCTCAAGAGGGAGTTCGTTCACATGGAGTTGAAACATCATCCAGTGTCACTTGCTACCCAGTAACTTCTCCAATAAGGCAATAACGCTGCCCGACCACGCTGTGTCGTTATTAGTAGAGTCTCCTCCTATCATTAAAAGACTCTTATCAGCTCCGTGAAACATAAGTTGTTCATGTAAGCCCCGAGCAATCTTATGAGCAAGTTTTTCTCCTTCCTCAGGTTTCTTGAGAGTGAAGTGGAAGAGGTTTTTTTCCTGAGACTCCCACGTCATAGAGTAATGCTCCTCCACCACTGTGTCAGGATGAAATATCCTTATCACTTCGTCATATTTCAACACCTTACTCTTTCTATCCTGCTTGCCATCAGAGAATATTCCAAAGATCGCATCTGTCTTCTGGTTGAGTTCTTCAGCTGATGAGGTAATTACTTCCTCTTTGGTCCTCCAACCTTTCATGCCATTCATAGCCAAATAAACCTTATTTTTAGAAAGATGTCCGACCTTGATAAGGTCATTCAGGACGCCTGTGGCAGTTGCAGCTACTGGTATGTTCGCAACCTTGTACCTCAAAACTACTGAAGCTGTACCTTGAATTTTCATGTTGCTTCGTGGAGCTTAAGTTTGAGTTTCAAGAGTCGCTTCGGTGGGGATGTCCATATAAGATTCAGTTGCATAGGTATTGCCATAGGTTTTTTTTGCAGCTTCTTCTAAGTTTGGCTCTTCGTCCTCCTTAAATTCGCCCACGAGAAGTTCCTCTTTAGCAGCCTCGTGTTTCTTCTTGCTCTTCACAACAGCAGCTTCTTCAGCCTCTTCGTTCTTCAGGATCCGTCTCCTACTTTCTTTGAAGTCTACAGAAGACATCTGGATTCTTGATGCTTCAGAAGTCTTTACTTTCTGGTAGTACAGCCACTCAAGATCCTGTTTAGGAATATTCCTTCCAAAGGAGAGTCACAGTTCACATGGGACTTGAATAAGAATCCTGAGCACCCACTTTCCACTGAGCCGCTAAAGAAAGTCTGATGATTGCAAACACAAACCTCACAGAGACAATCCAGATCAGCCATCCTCTTCTCTTTAGTAACGGACTTAACTCTCCAATTAACAACGTCTGTCATCTACCACTTCGACAAGGTCTTACATGAGAGTGGTTTGTCAGTTATCGCCAAATGCGGGGAGAACTTGACATCTGACTTCTTTCACTAAGTCATCACAAGTGAGGGTATCTCGTCAGCCATTTCTCGCAGAAGGTATCTAGACATCCGGATTTCGTCACTGAGGAACTCTTCCTCATGGAGAAGAATTTCTCTCAGTAGGACGGCTCTCCAGCTTGGCTTCTCGCTGGGGATAAACTTGCCTGGGCCCACAAAATCCTAGAGGTTTAGTCTTGTGAAATTCGTGGTTTTATGGGTGGATTTGACCATCATGTCGATAACACGCAATAAGCTGATCTGTTTTCTCCTCGCTCCTGCTTAACCTGTATTATACCCTATCCTGCCTAAGCTGGTGGAGCTTGTCCCTATATACAGGCATACTGACATATCTGCCTAAACTGCTGGAGTTCGTCTCCACTGCCAGGGCTGTGAAAGGGGCAAATTTACCCCTTACTTTCTGACTGCGTGATCAGTTTCGCAAATTTCATGAAATTTATGACACTGAACAACCAGTCAGAAAGGAGGAGGTTATTCTACCCTTGTCATAAACCTCTCAGTGGAAACAAGCTCCGTCAACTTAGGCGGATACGTTTGTGTTTCAACACAGAACAGAAACAGTTTTGACCAAGAAAATGTAATATTACTAAAATGCGGTAGAAAAGGTATCTTTGTTAAAATTAAATTTTACGTAAGAATACATAATTACCTGAGTGAAAATCGGACTTGAGATCATATGATATGCCCTATTTTCACCAAGACTATCAGCCTCTCTTATATACCCACATGCGATTCTTGGATCATCAATAGCATGTTGTTTTTGACTGCTAAGTTAATACAAAGATTTCTTCTTATATTGCCTTGGTATTCCTTCCAGAAATTGGTATATCCTTCTCCTGCTTTTATTAGCTTCTCCTCTCCTGAGAGGCGAGTCTCTTTATATCTTTTCAGTCCATGGGCAATAAGGGCAGTCCTGCAGCGTGGTTGTGTGTTTTGGTCAGTATCAAGCAAGGTTCGTGTATTCCAGGCACCAAGAGTCAGAGGGATTCTTTTGTTTTTCAGTCATAACGCGATGTGCTTTGACAGACGTGGTTATCTGCCCAGGTAGTGCAGAGCAGCAGATGTATCGGTTACCTTTTCTCAACCCCGTCGGGATAAGCTGCTTAATCGCACTGGATGCTGCCAAAGGCATAAGCTGCTACTATGTCATCATGCCAGCGACCACTGGTCTAGTGCAGCCTATGTGCAGGACTCGAGCTAGCGGCTTCCGGCGACATACATGTCATGTCACCATCATCAAATTGTCATCATAGGCCTTTGAATTTTGATGAAAGAATGAAATGGGAGGTGAGTACAGCAGTGGGCTTGCANTTTAAGCAAAAACATGTGATAAATGAAGAACAACCTACTTGAGGATATCATCACAACTGATGGTGAGATTGCCGAGATGCCCATAGTTGGAGGAGAGGACGTCAATGAATTTTTGGACGAGATCGATTGCTGTGACATTCCGTGCTCGATGACAGAGTTCTCCCGTAAACCTCCTGTCGAGAGAAACGCATAAAAAGTTTTACCGAAAGGCTAGAGTGGCTGAACCACATCGTTTTCTGCCATATAATAAATTCATTTTGTGCTACTTAACCATATCACCTTTGTCTTAAGATGGACTGCACTGATGGTCCATGTACCACAGTTCATGTTATATCATAGAAAATATTAAACTGATACATCAACAGTACTGGCTAAGAAAGTGGAGAGAGAGGATTTTAAGTGTGTGTGGAGAGATGAAGGAGGGAGGTGTTGAAAAGAACAGTGAAAGCGAGAAAAAATATTATGAGGGCTTGGCAGGAGTGAAAGAAGATGTAGCTAAGGGGTCACAGTGGGGAAAACACCAGGGATTGATAGTGTATACTGAAGTTGAAACAAGTTGGCAGGTAGAGATTGCCTGCATGTTAATAATGTAGATAGGTCTGGGAGGAGGGGAGAGTGTCTGAGGGCTTGAAGTCATGCATAAAAATTCCCTTGTATTAAGGGAAATGGAAAGTAGGAGTGTGTGGCAGCCATAGAAGTATTTGTCTTCTTAGTGTAGCTAATATAGGTGTCCATACTTGTGGACAGAGTTAGATATCGGTATGAGGGAAAGATAGAAAAAGGGAAGGGCTATTTGTGGAAGACTTCCACCAAAGCCCATCTCTGGCTACATCCTATAGGGGACAACTCTTCACTCCCTATTTTCTCCCCTCGGCATCTTCCTCCAGGGACAATATTTCTCCCATCGGCCAATTTTGCCGTGCAGACCTTTTTTTTTTATATATATATATTTTTATTATTATTCCTTATGAATCTCACAGGCATCTATTCTCCTGTGAACCTATTTTACACATGAATCTATTTACCATAATAAATTCAGTTTTCCCCTGGACCGATTTTGCCTTAATGGACCAATTTTCCATATTTGGACCTACGTTCTCCATGCACCTACTTTCCCTTATGCATCTGTCTTCTCCCCTATTGGACCTATTTTCTCCAATGGACCTATTAACACCATGGACCTATTTTTATTCTACGAATATATGTTTTCACTTCAGCCCATTTCCACAAAGGATATACTCTCCCATTGACCCATTTTACCACACATACCTATTTCACCCAAGAACCCATCTACTCCATGGGCCTATTACCCCATCCAACCACCCACCTACCTACCAACCCACTCACCCAGGGTAGTCTGTATCAGCCATAACAGATGGAAAGACACACCAGACTTACTATTACAGAAGAAAGGATGAGCTGACCAGATTTACTCTATAATTATGACGTATAACAGAAAAGCATTTATAGAATGGAAAGATTCTATGCTGTCTTCATGGCTTTAGGTTACGAAGAAAGAATAATCGATATATTGCAGCAGATAAAGAATATGGAGGATGCCCAGACTACATGTAGGGATGTGTGACGTACAGGATCTAGCGACAATCCCAAGGCATTTTTTTCCTTTTTCATGACGCCATTTTCACTTTGTCTCTACCACGTGCTTTGGAATATATGGATCTTACGGAAATGAAAGTGAAATTGAAAGTATTCTGTTCTGTTTTTGAAGTATTATTTTTACGTTTATCAATAGCTTGAGATGGTGTTTGGCTGTGGCGGGTGTCTTAAGGACACTTGGGCATCTTAAGGGCATCCATGCATACAGTGACATGAAAACTGCATCTGCCTCTACAACGAATATTGAAAAAAAAAAATGGACGTGTTGTACCCCGTGCCATGGCCTCGGTGATAACAGAGGTAACTTGGTGCTTCACTTTGGGCTCTCAACCATAACTGTCTATATTCTTAAGGGCCATGTCCCAAATAATGTGAGTGAGGGAGAGTGATAGAAGAGAGCTGTTTTACTGATGTGATTTCTGTTTCTTTTTTTTAATGTATGATGCTAAGGTCCCTTAAGTAAATAAAGATATGGAGTGAGTGAGGAGCTGCTGAACGCTGTTTAAAAGAATGGATGAAGGTGCAAGGACGACAGTGTGTCTGGAAAAGTAGCACATACTCGTAAGCCCGTATACAACAATACCCCCTAGGTGTTTCCCATCACTCGCCTACTTTCCCCTTGCACCCATGTTCACATCATGGACCCATTTTCCTCATGAACGTATTTTCTTCATGATCTGATTCCCCCATAGACTTATCATCCCCCAAGACCATATCTCCCCACTAACCCACATTCCATCACTTACCTATTTTCCTACAGACCTTTTCACTCCATGGAACTATATTTCCCCACTAACCGATATTTCATCAACTTTGTAGATCTACTTCCCTGAATGACTTATTTTCCTCATGGGCCTATTCCTAGTTTTTTCATGTCCGTATTTTCCTCAATGATCTGTTTTCCTTCCAATGACCTACTTTTCCCATGAACCACTCTAACTCATGGGCCTATTTTCCTCATGCACCTATTTCCTTCATGGACATATTCTTCTCTGTTAACTTATTTTCTTCCCATTGGGAACCCCGCTGCAGGGGGTCACCTTGACGTGGTGGCGGGGCTTGAAGTGTGGTTGGCGGTGCCACCTACTTTTGGGGTGTGCCTACCTTTGTAGGGTTCAGCATTTGTCGCCCTCGTGGACCAAGCACCCCCTACATCACTAGTGGAGGAGGCCTGCTGGTGATGTTAGTACCTGCCCATTTGCCATCTAGGGCGGGACTGTCGCCTCCCCACGTGTTTGCCGTGCGTGACGTCCCGTAATGCTGGGAGACGGGAGTCCTGGAGGTTGAGGGATGCTGTACGGTGCGCCCTGCAGCTAGCAATACACCTCTTTGGTCCCTTATTCTGGCTAGACGGGCGGCCTGGTTGGGCCCGACCAGGTCAATCGGCTGGTCATGCTTTGGCTAGGGTCAAGTGGGGACTTGGGGGCCTGGTGGCTCCTATCGTCCTGGAGTCACCCTTGCCCGGGTTCCCCGGTGGTTACCTGCGTATACTCTCCCGCTACGTCTGGGGTCGCCAGTGGTGTTCTCCCTGGCACACGACCTCCCCTTGTTGGGCTCCATGGTGGTGGAGGGGTGGGGGAATGAAGTATTTAGGTGCAATTATGGAGAATTTTAATAACAATGTTGTTGACGACACGGCCTCTGTCCCAGGATGTTCTTCTGACTGCGCCACCCTTATAGCCACTCTGGAGCCTTTCCAGGCCCCTGGTGACTTTCCTCCTTTGCCCCAGCGTTCAACTGGGACAAGGAGGAGGCCACATTGGGTTGGTTCAGCCCTCGGGTTCGGCTCAGCTGACACGAAGCCAGAGTCTTATGCCAAGTATTTAGTGCTCAGGTCCTCCAGAGGAGGATCTGTCCTAGATACTGACATATTCGAACTACACCGTGCCATTATTTCAGCATATGGCAGAGAACCCCACATATCATCTCAAGGAGATAGAAGTCTCTTCACTGAAGTGTCTTCACCTGAGGAGAGCTCACGAATGATAAGTTTGACCTCAGTTTCTGGGTCAGATGCTTCCTGCAGTCCACACAGTACTTTCAATCAGTGTAAAGGAGTGATTTACTCTCGTGACCTCCTTAGATACTCAGAGGCCCGGTTGTTGGAGGAACTTCGCTCCTCTAGGGTTTTAAATGTTAACTGGACAATGAAGAAAATTGATGGTGTTTTGACCCCAACTCCAATGCTGTTCCTGACATTTGAAAGATTGACGGTACCTGCTTCAGTGAAACTAGCATGGCTCTCACTTCTGGTGAAGCCCTATGTTCCAAACCTGAAGAGATGTTTCCACTGTCAGGGGTATGGGCATGTTGGCCACTCTTGTCGTCGTGCACAGGCTGGCCTTCCTGGTATCTGTGTCTCTTGTGGTGGATCAAACCATGCCAGTGACTGCCAAGGACCCCTTAAATGCTATCATTGTGGAGGTCCTCCTGCCGTCTGTTCGAAAAACTGCCAACGATACTGTCTTGAAAAAGAGATTTTGTCAATTCGTACACGAGAGAGGGTTTCGTTCCTTGAGGCCAAAAGGATACCCCAGACCCTCTTCTTTCAGCCTGGGGCTACTTATGCTTCTATACTTTCTAGAACACCAGTGCATCCCCTTGGATCTCAAAAGCAGCCTCAACCCACTCTAGTACCCCCTCCTTCAACTCAAGATATACAGAATGCTGTCTCCAAGGTTACCGCTGTACGGAAGGATGATGCTTATCTGACAGTTACCGCTGCTTCAGCGGTTCCCGGCCGCACTTCGGTGGCTGATGACTTGCTCACTTCTGTGGTTGTGGCAGACATCCACGTTGACCAGGCTCTTCCTCCCGTCGTAGCCAGTGTGCCCAAGGCTCTATCTGTATTTGGCAAACGTCATCGTTGTTCTTCAGAGTTTTCTGATCATGAAGACCGGCCACCTAAGGTCTCAGTTGTCGACACTTCTGTCGACACCCCTACTGTTCCCTCTGCCCAGCAGGAAGAGGGATCTAGCAATGTGACAACTGCAGCCAGCTGATGGTTCAGCTCTGGCCCCATCTCCACCTGGAGATGATGTTAGACAGCCCGTAGGTACCTTAGATCTGAAGCATGGGATGGCCTCTCCTAATGATTCAAGTCCTGTGGACTCTACTTCCACTTCTGGAGCTTCTGGTGGGGGCACTGACCATCCTCCACCTCCAAAGGCGGCTACCAAGCCGCCTTCCAAACAAACTGGTCTGGCCACTCCAAGAAAGAGTGTGGTACAACTCACTTCCTCGTCCTCCCGTTTACTTTCGGCCGTTCGACAGAGGGTGAGGGTTCCTGGTGCTGGGCAGGCTCCTCCAAAGGGCTCTCCAAAGCATAAACCCAAACCTGCTGGGGGGGCAAGACTGTCTCGTCCCTCATCCTGATCCTTTTTCCACTATGGGAACTATGGCATTCTCAGCCAGTATAATACAGTGGAATTGTCGAGGGTTGCGGTGTAACTGGGAGGAGCTGAGGACTCTTCTGACCTGTTCCCCTATGTATATATGTCTCCAGGAAACTCTTGTAGGGTTTGCCACACCCCATGCACCACCTGGGTACACTGCTTTTTACTCATCACCAACCCATGGTCCTGTCAGAGGTAGTGCTGTTTTGGTGAGAGCTGACATCCCTTATTGGCCAGTCCATCTCCATTGTGTGGCTGTGCGATTGTATGCCCACCGCTGGTATACAGTATGTTCCATTTATTTGCCACCCAACACAGCAGTCGATAGGGTAGAACTTGAGAACCTTCATGGCCAGTTACCTAAACCCTTTCTTCTCTTGGGGGACTTCAATGGTCACCACCCTTTGTCGGGTGACTGTCTTACTAACCAACTTGGGAGTTTGTTGGTGTCCTTATTGGAGGATGAGGATCTTGCCCTGCTCAGTACTGGGATGTTTACACATTTTCACCCCCAAACGGGTTCATTTACTGCTATTGACCTCTCTATCTGCTCTCCTGACTGTCTTCTGGACTTTACCTGGGAGGTTATGGAGGATCTCCATGGAAGTGACCACTTTCCCATCCTTCTCACTGCAGCAGTGTCTAGTCCCTGTTCTCGTTTACCGAGGTGGAGAGTGAATAAGGCAGGCTGCTCCCTTTTCTCTTCTCTGATTTCTATTAATGTCTCAATCGAAGACTTTCCACATATTGATGAGGCTGTTTCATTCTTTACCTCCCTTCTGCATTCTGCTGCCCTTCATGCTGTTCCCAAAACTTCTGGCACATATCGCCCCCGACCTGTCCCGTGGCGGAATGAGGAATGCAGCGTTGCTGTGCGTGCTAAGAAGTTAGCTTTCTCCCGTTATCGAAGATACAGGACGGAGCATAATCTTGTCGAGTTCAGAAGGGCGCGGGCTAAGGCTCGTCGAGTACTGAAACAAGCTAAGTGGGATTCATGGATGGCATATGTGTCATCTGTTAACTCAAAGATGCCAATGTCTCAGGTGTGGAAGAGGGTGCGAAAGATTTCGGGAAAATTCAGTCAAGGCAGGTCACCTGTGCTGATGTCTAATGGTGAGCATGTTAGTGATCCTGCAGCTGTGGCCGATATTTTTGCGTCTACCTTTGTGGCGGTCAGTCAAAGAGACACTACCTCACCAATTTTTGCCAGACGACGGGGGATAGAGGAGGCAAGGGTGCTGGACTTCCGTTCAGGGAGTGTGGAGTCCTACAACCTCCCATTCTCTTATTGCGAACTGCAATCTGCCCTTTCCCTCTGTCATGACACCTCCCCAGGGCCAGATGATATTCCTAACGCGATGCTCCGACACCTGGATAATGATGCTTTGTCCTTTCTCCTCAGCCTTTTTAGTAAAATCTGGAGGGAATCTTCTCTTCCCACCTCTTGGCGTGAGGCTATTGTTCTGCCGCTCCAGAAGCCGGGGAAGGCAGGCAACAGTCCCTTGGAGTATCGACCAGTTGCCTTAACTTCCTGCTTGTGCAGACTATTTGAGAAAATGGTCAACACACGCCTAATGTATTTCCTAGAAAGGAATGATTGTTTCTCTCAATGTCAGTTTGGGTTTCGAAAATGTCACTCAACAACTGATGCACTTGTTCGCCTTGAGACTGCAGCATGTGATGCCTTTGCTAGACGGCAACATCTGGTGTGCGTTTTCTTTGATCTTGAGAAAGCATACGACACTACATGGCGGTTTGGTATACCCCAACAACTCCATTCTTAAAGTTTACGAGCCAGGCTTCCCCTATCTGTATTAAATTTTCTACGTGACCGTACATTCAGGGTTAGGGTTGGTGGCACCCTGTCTCCTTCATACCATCAGGAGGAAGGGGTGCCTCAAGGAAGTGTCCTCAGTGTGACCCTTTTTGCCGTAGCATTGGACGGTATTGTGTCCTCTATTCCAGAAGGAGTGTCTACCTCACTGTATGTTGATTATCTGGCTTTATGGTATGCAGGTTCCCAAATGTCCGTGGCTGAACGTCGCATGCAGCTCGCTATAGATATGGTCTCTCGGAGGGCCACCATGCACGGCTTCCGTTTCTCCTCAACAAAGACGGTGGCCTTACATTTCTGCCGTTTGAGAGGTGTTCACCCTGACCCAGACCTCAGGTTATATGGCCAGAGGGTGCGATGTGTGGATGAGACAAAGTTTCTTGGGCTCATTTTCGACAGGAGACTGACGTGGGTACCTCATATCCGTTCATTACGACTATCATGCTCCCGTGTCTTGTCCCTCCTACGAACCCTATCTCACTTGTCTTGGGGCGCAGGCAGGACCAGCCTGCTCCGACTTTACCGCGCCTTAGTAAGGAGCAAATTGGACTATGGGTGTGTGGTATACTCTTCTGCTACTGAGGCCCGGCTGAGACCACTACATTCGGTTCATCATGCTGGGATTCGTCTGTCAACTGGGGCTTTCCGGTCTTCCCCTATAGAAAGTCTGTTGGTTGATGCAAACGAACCGCCACTGGATCTCCGCCGACATTCCCTGGTGGTGCAGTGTTGGCACCGCCTTCACCGTCTTCCGACCTCATTGAGTTGTCAGGCTGTCTCTGAGGTCGCTCTTTTCCCCTTTTATAACACCCATCCTACCTATCCACACCTGTTTGGGTTCAGAGCGAGGGTTGCCGTGGGGGAGTTGGGTGTGCAGTCCTCCCCTGTTTGCCCTATGCGTATCCCCCGAGTGGCTCCCTGGCTTCTCCCAGAAGTGCAACCATGTGATTACTTCCTCGAGAGGAAGGCATCTATTTCCTCACAGGCAGCTCTGTCTTATTTTTTGGAACATGCCTCTATTCACAGTGACTCAGTCCCTGTAATACGGATGGCTCTAAATCCCGAGCAGGGACAGGCTTTGGTGTAATTTTTCGTGATTTTAGCCGTGGTGGGAGTCTCCCTCCTTCTGCATCTGTTTTTACTGCTGAACTTACTGCCATATTAGTTGCGGTTGAAATGATTTTTAGCTTTCCTCCAGCTTCTTTTACCATTTTTAGTGACTCAGCCAGTGCCTTACAAGCTTTGTCTCATGGCTTCCCATCACATCCCCTAGTTTTAGCTGTCTTGGAATGGCTCTTCTTATTATG